>PRKT01000546.1:228308-250818 GCA_003671525.1 Saccostrea glomerata | reverse complement strand
ACTGTTCCTTCGCCAAGCGCTCGGCATCAGAAGTGAAAGTCACGGGTCTTTCGGATATGACCTTAAAAACGTAGGTCCCGTGTCACGGTAGGCGCTGGCACGATAAAGAACCCTCACTGCTCAATGGCCCTGAGTGCCGAGTATAGGTCTAAATTTGAAGCCCTTCACCGGCATACGGTGACGTCTCCATATGAGTGAAAAATTCTCAAGAGGGACGTTAAACAATATACAATCAATCAATATAATGGGTGACACAAACCCAATGTGGTGCAGACATTTTTTAAAAGTTCACGAATAAACATGTCTAGTACAAAAACAAATCTTAAGTACATACAAGATTTTTAAAGATTTTTCCTATGTATTCCTACATGTATATAAAACTTTGACCCACCCTATCCCCAGGGGTCATGATTTGAACAAATTTGAATGTATACTACCTAAGGATGATTCCACGTAAGTTTCATCTTTCCTGTTCCTATGGATCTTGAGAAGACGATTTTTAAAGATTTTTCCTATATATTCCTATGTTAAATTTTGATCGGCCATTTTGGCCCCACCCAACCCCCGGGGGTCATGATTTGAATAAACTTGAATCTACACTAACTGAAGATGATTTCACATGAGTTTCATCTTTCCTGGCCCAGTGGTTCTTGAGAAGAAGATTTTTTAAAAGATTTTCCCTATAAACTCCTATATTAAACTTTGATCGGCCATTTTGGCCCCACCCTACCCCTGGGGGTCATGATTTGAACAAACTTAAATCTACACTACCTAAGGATGATTCCACATGAGATTCATCTTTCGTGACCCAGTGGTTCTTGAGAAGAAGATTTTTAAAGATTTTTTCTATATATTCCTACGTAAAAAATTGATAGGCCATTTTGGCCCCACCCTACCTCCGAGGGTCATGATTTGAACAACTTTGAATCTACTCTACCTGAAGATGATTCCACATGAGTTTCATCTTTCCTGGCCTAATGGTTCTTGAGAAGAAGATTTTTAAAGATGTTCCCTATGTACCCCTATGTTAAAATTTGATCGGCCATTTTGGCCTCACCCTACCCATAGGGGTCATTATTTTAACAACATTAAATCTAAACTACCTGAGGATGATTCCACATGAGTTTCATCTTTCCTGGCCCAGTGGTTCTTGAGAAGATTCTTTTTAAAATGCCATTAATTTTTCTCTGAATCATAATGATCTTCCCTTAGAAAAGGGCGTGGCCCTTCATTTGAACAAATTTGAATTCCCTTCACCCAAGGATATTTTGTGTCAAGTTTGGTTGGAATTGGCCCAGAGGTTCTTGAGAAGAAGATGAAAATGTGAAAAGTTTTCGACGACGACAACGCCAACGACAACGACAGACAACGGACAAATTTTGATCAGAAAAGCTCACTTGAGCCTTCGACTCAGGTGAGCTAAAAAGTTCCAATTATGGGCAAAATATTTATCAGAATCTAATTTACATCTGATTCATTAATTAAATTATGTTATTTCAGTCTGGTACTGAATTAAGTATATGAAATATATCTAATATAAGAGGCTCATAGATCACTTGGTCACCTGAAAATTTTATGCTCAATTTCATGAATACATGTAACGTGGTAATTACAGAATTGTATTCTGATGTTTTTCTTGGAAAGCACAATATAAAGGAATGTGTTTAAATTTATAAGCAAACACCTTATTGCGGGTATTACTGTCTCATGACAGCATCTAGTAATGAAATTTTACTTGCTTTTCAATTTCACCTTTCTAAACTTATTTATGTTTAGAGATCGCCTAAATGTAATAGTTGTAATGGGGCTCGTTTTACAATAGAACTTACATGTACAACTGAGATGAAATCCCACCCTATAGTATTCTAATAAACATTTAATTTTAATGTTTCTAAACTTTATAAAAGAAATGTGGAAAAAACATAATAATTTTTTATTTGCAAATACAATATTTCGTCTTAAGTCGTAAGTTCTTTTGAAAAACAAGCCCATCTAGATAGCTTTTTTGAAAAGTTCAGTCAGAATCTCTTACTTCAAAAATATTAATTGCATATAATATTTATTATATTTATAAATCAGGCAATGTAAATTGTTCAGCATTCAATTTAAAAAAAAACGCTCAAAAACTCATAATAAGGCAAGATTTTTGTGTATATTTCTTCTAGTGGAAGGATATTAAGAAAATTCTGTAAATCTAAACATCTATTAAATTTTATCTTGGACTTAAGCCTCACATATTCTTTAACGCGATATTTTCCATTATGATATGCTAGGAATATTTGATATAGGTCTTTATTTTTATTTTTAAAACAAATTTTACACCTTTTTTTCAACAAACTTTACCTAGTTTTAAAGATTGAGAGGAAATGATGATGTCTAAAAGAAATCAAGATAAAGTTTCAAAATATCTTTACCTGAAAATCGCATATTTTGACCAAAATTTCAAAGTTTACATCAGTACCAATTGTACATGTGTAATTCCAATAGATTGTTAGATTACCTGGTCTTCAAATACCATAAGATATTGTCAATCAGAAACTCAGACATCTTTTAAGACCGCGGAACATTAACTGGCAAGCTTGAAAATATACAGCTTACGTCATTTCTATCTGTTACAGTCAAAATATTTGATGATAGACATGGAATGGGCGGGTACTACTCGACGCGGACGGCCGCAAAAACAATGGATTGAGATTTTAGTTGAAATTTATTTTCAATCCACCTCAGCTACCCTAGAAGGGACTTTATTACTGATTGACCTAAAAAGACAAATAATTTTTTTTCAATTTTGGCATAGTTTGAAAATTATATATAAATCGGAATTTTCTGTCCAGAGTTTTGAAGAAATTGAGGGGACAAATATTTGATTTGTGTTTGATATATGTATGCGTGCGTTGGGGGGGGGTAAGATCATTGAAATAAGAATGTTGTAACATTTTTTTTCTGTGAGGACAGAGCTAAGAACGCGGAACATCAAGTATGTCACTCGTGAAATTTGATAAATCAAAGATTTTTTAAAAGGATATTTTGGATAAGTTCTGTATAGTATGTCTAAAAATCGCAGAGAAAATAGGGGGTCAGTGTGCATCTTACTTAGCTACAGTACAGTTAAATTGACCTTTTTGCATTTAAATTTCAACTTTTTGGTTAATTACTTTAACCTTTATCAAATTTTGTTAGATGTAACCATAACAATAAATATTATCTTATATATTTTATGTAAAATAGTTTGAATTATATTTATCATTGAACAAATCTTGCAAATTAATGTGCGAAAATTATTGTGTGACGTTTTGGCACTGAAAAGTAACATATCTGGGGAATTAAAAATCTAAAAAGGCATTAGAATATTTTCTTCTATCAAACTTTTTCGAGTACTGATCAGTTTCAACTATGGAGCAATTTAAAATAATGAAAAAAAGTTGGGGTCAGTGGTATTTTGAAATATTGGTCAAAATGTGTGATTTTCGGGCAAAAAACAGTAAAAATCTTATTTTTATTTCTTTTACATATCTTCATTTCTCGGCTAAGTTTGTTGAGGGAAGGTGTAAAATGTGTTATATAAATATTAATTGAGATCGATATTAAATATTCCTAGCATATCATAACATATAGGAAAACAATCTCTGAGTAAAAGTATGTCAGGCTTAAGTTTCAAGATATTATATTGAATAAATGTGCAGAATTGCATAATTTTCTGCTAAATATCCTTCCACCACAAGAAATAGTCCCCCATAAATCTTAATTCTTTGTGGATTTTTCATTGAATATTGAACAATTTGCATAGTTTAATTTAAGCATGTTATAAAAATTGTAGCAGAATAAATAGCTTTGAAGTAAGAGGTTCTGCGTGAACTTTACTAAAAAGTCGACAAGTGACATACCTTAACTGGCAAGATTGGAATTATGCAGCTTGTCATTTCATCTAAACATTAAATAATAGACAATGGAATGGGCGGGAACAATTCGACACGGACAGACGAAAAAAAATTTGGATTGAAATTCTTGTTTAAAATTCATTTTCGATCCACCTCAGCTGCGCTTTAAGGCACATTTATTACTGATTGATCCAGAAGATAAATAATTTCAATTTCGGTATAATTTGAAAATAATATATAAATCAGAATTTTACGTTAATATATGAAGAGACAAATATTTTATTTCTGTTTGGTATAGATTATGTATGTGTGCTTGTGGGGAGGAGTATGGTCCTGAACGAATAAATAAGAAATTTGTCGAACATTTTTCATTAGACAAAACTAAAGAAAGCTCTTGTCATCCTAAAAATTAATTGTTAAAAAGCGTGATCTGACTCGACAATTTTTGACACTGTCTCCTTTTTAGAATTAAATGATCTGAATAAATTATATGTCTTTTATGACCTTTACCAGTGTCCTTAAAATTGCGTATATTATAGGCTATAAACTCATATCAATATAAATTTCAACCAACATGTAATTTGGAAATTGAAATAATTTGTCCATTGGATCATACATTCACATTTTGCCTTTGGAAACAGCTCAGGTGGATTGAAAATGAATTTCAAACTAGAATTTCAATCCAATTTTATCTCGGCCGTCCGCGGTAAATTGTACCCAACCATTTCATTGTCTATCATTTAATGTTTTGATTGTAACAAATAGAAATGACGTAAGCTATACATTTCCAATCTTACCAGATAATGTTCCGCGGTCTTTATGTCAATTTCAGAGTACTTCTGTGTACAATCAGAATATATAATCAGCATCTTTTTTTATATAAAATGATCTTGGAAATGAACAATGACAAGATAAGGTAATTAACGAGTTCCATTTTTAGTGAAAAAGCGGTGTTTATGATATCATAAAGCCTTGACTTTAATTTATCGTGGGGAATGGTTGTGAATAAAGTATGAAAGTCGTAAGATTTAAAGCTGTTGATTTTGGTGAAATCTTTAGATTTCAAATTGTCCAAAAGTTCCTTGGCATTTTTAAGTATCCACATTTGATTCATACCACTTCCTAAATATATTGTTGCACAGTACTCTTAAAGTTTCTCCTTCACTACAAATAATATCTTAGTGAGGAGTAAAGAAAGAGGTTTGGTTGAACATTTACTGGAACCCGCAATGTATCTTTGTTTGTGAGGATTCTTCAGAAATTTTGGTATTTAATATACTAAAAGGAAAAAGAAACGCAGGGTAAACTTTTGAGGTGAATTAAATTTGTTTTTCTTAAAATATGTATTAGTTTTCCTATCTAACTTTTAAAATCATCTTTTAAAAAGATACAACAAAATTCCCATTTGAATTTGTCTAATAACTCGTGCGTTATTGAAGCTCAGATGAAAATATCCCCCATAAGTGAAAATCAAAAACTCTCATTATCTTCAATGTCTCTCCCATGCATCTGTCAGAGCCTTATTTCTCCTTTTGCATGGAATTTCGTCAGAGTGTTTATCATTCCAACCCTGGCCATATTTGGCCTGGGTAACCACGCAAAAAAATAAGTCAAACGGTGCGCGCATGCGCCAGTGAGAGGAATACAACAATAAGTTGACTGGCTCAAAAAAAAACAAATTGCGGAATTGTTTTCTTTCAAATGTCCTATGAATGTAAATATATATATATATATATATATATATATATATATATATATATATATATATATATATATATATATATATATATATGGTAGTTCAAATTCATTTTGATTCTTTGGAATATTAAACATACTCAAAACTGACATATGATTTTGAAGAATTTCTATCTTAGAAATGGAACTATGAGTATAAGTTTGATTACAACTTGTAGATTTAAATCCAAGTCCTTCTAAAATACAATTTATTTAATGAGTCTTGTAAACGAAGACAATGTTGTTACCTGCTTTGTCAGCAGGGACCAGTACATACTGATCATGTAATCTAACTAATTCTTTTTTCACTTCAGGATTATTAAATACGAGGGCTGTTCAATATATAATGTCCTCGGTGCTCAGAAAGAAGCAAACGACGCTTTTCAATGATTTAGTCTTCATGATTTTACTTATTAATCTCTTTTAATGCAAACACATGTCTGTAACATTTTTTATCCAATTTCTGATTGTTTTTAGAACTCATGTTTTGGTATGACCCTTAGTATACTGGAAAATGGCAGATCCGATGATTCCCTTGACTTGTTTTTTCCTTTAGCAAGGTGTTTTTGTCAAGTTTGGAAATAGAAACAAGTCAAAAGGTAAAAGATCTGGCAATTATTGTTAATGTGAAAAAACACTAACTTTCTGTTTATTCCGTAAACCCCTTTACTCTTCAGGGCATGCGGGTTTGGACGCGGTCATGAAGAAATTCATTGTAGTGGATTCCTGATTCGGGGTCCATCCTCTAATAAACCTTTCGATCTTTCTGCAAAAAAAATTGCTTTTCCAGACTCCTCCAGATATTAAACTGTATCCCCGAATACGAATTTGAACAACAATACCACTAATATTTAAGACTGATTGATTGATTGTTTATTGTTTAACGTCCCTCTTGAGAATTTTTCACTCATATGGAGACGTCACCGTATGCCGGTGAAGGGCTTCAAATTTTGACCTTTACTCGACACGCAGGGCCATTGAGCAGTGAGGAATCTTTATCGTGCCAACGCCTGTCGCTGACACGGGGCCTCAGTTTTAAGGTCTCATCCGAAGGACCCGCAACTTTCATTTAAAAGTGCCGAGTGCATGGCAAAGGAAGAATTGCTACCCATTTTATCGACTAGGTCAGTCGCGGCCGAGATACGAACTCACGACCTCCCGATCACAGAGCGAGCGCTCTACCGACTGAGATACCGTGAATGGTCTAATTTAATATTTCAGAAAATAGCACATAAATCTGTCTTTGTCTTGTGCTATTGCATACCTTTGCTTTTGCCTTTTTATCAAGTACATCTTATGGTAAATATTTTGTTTTGATGATTTTAAGCAATAGATTCATGTCCCAATATCTGTTTGAACATAAAACAAGCATGGATAACTTTTTTATGTTTTATTTTGAAGCTTTTTTCCATTTACATAAATACATATCATATTATACAATATCCACCCATTCACCACCACAATCACACACACTCGTGGATATCTACAATTACTGATATTCTAAAATAATTGTTAAGACTTTCGTATATGCTGTCTTTTTCTTTCATTTTTCAAAATATAGGATGACCTTTGAGTACCAAGTTTTTTAACTGTCAAATGTTTCTTAAAAACATTGTAAACTACTCTCGATATGATGTTTACTAAATTTGCTATGTGTCTTAAAGTCAATCATACATCATCAAATATTATTTGTTGAAATTTGACAAACAATACATAAATTGTTATAATTTTTGTTGGCAAGGAGGGTACCCATTTTTGATGTCCATTATATAATTTTTTATCATTGAAATCCACCTGCTCATTTGTCTATAAAACTGTTAAACAGGTATCGGTTGCTGTAAATGACACATAATTCAGTGAATATTTCTTTGGGATTTTAACATGTTTTACAGCAGCTTTAATATAGCCTTTATTTTCACTCATGCAGTGTCTCGAAAAGCCCTTGTTTCACAGATTCTCACGCTGAAACTATGTGATGAAAAGTAGTCACATAAACTGGTATAAATTTAGTAAAAATTCAATAATGAGAAAAAGTCAAGTTTAATGTCATATGATATCTGTATTGTATGTCATACAGTTCAGGACATTATTTATTGAACAGCTCTCGTATACAGAAGGATAGATGGTTTTCATATTGCCCCTCAATCTTTTAATACTTTATTTTAACATGGATCTGATACAATTAATCCATTCTGACAAAGTGTCAAGGTCTTAAAGCTTGTTTTTCATATCTGGCACATCGTCTGTCGTAATCTTCAACAGAATTTATAATATTAATGAAAATCTGCCGCCAGCAGATTTTAAAATAATTTTTTGGAATTAAAAAGTTTGAAAGCAGTACTCAATGTGTATTTATAGGAAATACAAGGTGATCATGAAGTCTTTAACTTGAATATGGTAGAATACAAGACTTTTGTGATTAAGAATATTACGCAAGTGAGTTAAGGATAAATTTGGGCGTTTCTATGCAAATGAGTTAATAAAGATGCATTAGTTGTATATTTTATGTACAGAGAAAGTTAAAATTGATTATTATTACGTCACAGTTCTTTCCCATTCAAGGTAATAAAATACATCATCAAAACAATGTCGGTGCTAGTGCATATCCTATTTAATTCAAAATATATGATGTATAATATTAAGAAGAATATTTGTCACAAGTGACATTGTGTCAATGTTTAATATTAGCTGGTTGTACAGGTTTTGGTAAGAGTTATCTTTATTTGGGCATTAGAAGTTATCGTTTATTTCATTTACGCTTTATTGGTCACAAAAGCCGACTTCGACTGGAACTTAAGTTCGTACTCGATTTACGTCAACAAATTCTAAAAATAGATATTTTGTTAAAATTACCCTAATACCAGCCGAATAATATTAATAATAAAAGATCTTACCCGAGTAAACATGGAAGAAAGTTTTCCCCTTTTTTATGCATATTAAACTATAATTGACGACGAAGGAGGGGAGTATGTAAAACGATTGTATGCTTTCATTTGGCATAGTTTCCTGTTTTCATTACTAAAAACGTGATCAACGCCATTTAGAATATTAGGATATGCAGAAAATACTGTTCCACTGTTTACGACAACACACTTTAAATTTCACTTTCGAATTAACAAAGAAATGTTTGAAATAATACTGCAGCAGATCGGAGGAAACGTGGACTTGTAAGTATAAACACTTTGAAATATCAGAGATTCATTACAGCGTATTTGTATTAATTTTGTTCATGCATAAAAAATCCCGCTCGACTATAGATAGAAACCTTCGCAGAATAAGATTTGCTAATTAAGCTATCTTTCTATGTAATGTTTTATCAGCTTTTAATTATAAAATCTCTGATATTTCAAAGTGTTTATACTTACAAGCCCACGTTGTTTCCACACGCTGCCAACTTGAAACTCGAATAACCCAGGCCTAGACGTGGGCCCTACTAGGGTAGAGTTGAAATGACGTCACTATAGTCGCACCTCTATCAGTTTGGCTGTTACTCGAGTAACTCGGGTACTTACTATAGTTCTGTTTCCTCTGCTGAGTGATCTTGGAATTCAGAGAAGTTTAAAGCGGCGTTGATAGCAAGACCTGGTGGACAGCAGTATGATTATTTTGCATAAAATGCCACAGCTCAGTAAGTTTTTACTCTTTACAATATTCTTATTGTTAGTTTTAAAGAGCAATATTCTATGTAAAACTGTTAGCAATATAGCGAGATTGTTTATATTTACGCTCTAATTCATCTACGTGTTAAACGGCGAATAATTGATTTTTTTAAACAGATAATTATGTGTTTTGAATATAAAGCTTTGTTTTTGATGGGATAATTTGTGTACGTGGATAAGCTACTTTTAGGAATATTTTGGACCGGAAGGGACAATGTGGTGGACATTGGTGACGTGGAGTGAAACTGTACAGTGATGACCATGACTGAACTTTTGGCCGTCTTCATGTGAAAAAGAATTCGATCCACTATTTGCTTTATTTGGCCTAGTTAATATGTACATTTTAAAAGGGCATTAGAAAATATGTTTGGGGATATTATCAATGTAGGGCATCGACACATTTTACATTTGCAACATTTCCGTTAAAACCGGATATTACTATATCAAACAAAATTCTAAATCGCAGCATGGTTTGAGGTTTTCCGGGAAAATGCTTAAAGTTTACACATTAAACGTGGTTTTCACATAGAGCACAGTCGTTACCGCAAAATATTGAAACAGAAAAAGAATTATAACTGTCCCAAAAATAATTTCCAATGAAAATATATTGCGGTAACAATCGGCTCATGTTGAAAAAATAAAATAATATTCCAATGCGTGTAAAAAGGCTATGTTCAAGAACAACCTTATTCGTCGTTTTCTTTTACGCAAACTTTAAATGATCAATTGAAGAGGTGTTTATATTGATTATGTAAGTGGAGATAGAGACAGTCATATTCCTAAAGTAAAAAAAAGTTCAGTGAGGCACAAATAGGCACGTCTGACTACTGGAATAAATATGCTTAGTCCAGTCTAAAAAAAACTTTTAAAAAGCCGATTTATCGACATTTTTTTCCCAAGTTAAACTGATTTACAGGCACGTACAACTTTCAAACTTACTGTATGTATGAATACCGCAAATACAAACTTTCATGTCAGTTATAATCATTGTTCATGGTTGTGACGAGTAAGAAATTCGAGTCAAATTTATATTTTGTTGTTTTCATGAATCGGTATATTTTTAGAGTCCGTCACTAATTGGTGGGTCATATGTATGGCACGCCAAATTCACAAAAATGAGCAAAACATAGTTTCACAGTAAATTAAACTAGGTTTATCGGTTGTAAACTATAGCTTACGGACTGTTAACTATAGTTAACAACGTTAATCTATATCTTACATTTGTAAACCATAGTAAACGCGATAATCTATGTTTCAGAAGCGTAAACTATACTTATCACCAAAAACAATGATTTGCGATAGCAAAACTTGTACATAGATTATCTGATAAATACAGTTTCACGATTTGTAAACTATGGTTTACAACTCTTAACTATAGTTAACGATCGTAAATTATGGTTTACAGACGTGAATCTACGTTTATCAACAAAATCTATTGTTAACGTTTTATTACAGACAGATAAACTTAGATAAGCATTCGTAAGCTATAGTTAACAACCGTTAAATATAGTTTTACATACGAAAACTATACATAACGAATCCTTAACTATAGTTTACGGTTTGTATAAACTATAGTTTACAGTCGATAAATTTAGTTTATCAATTGTGAAACTAGCTCATTTTTGTGAATTTGGCATGCCATACATATGACATATTGAATAAATAGATAACACACATGGTGACAGAAAAGCGGTCGATTGTTCTTTGAAGACAATAAATGTGGTAAAGAATTTAAAAATTAACCGTTACATTTTCTGAAATCAAAGGGAAAAAAATAATGGTTCACAGTTGTACATGACGTTACTCGATGTACATCATTTGTGATGTCATAATATATGTCATAATTAGGAATCAATGGAAAAATATGCTTTTTTACGGGTCTACTTTTCTGTCTCTTTGTTAAATTCATTTAATTTAAACGGGAAATTTATCAATTTTTAAAAATTTTAGCACCTCTGTAAACTTGGTGCAAAAATGGAACTCATCAAATCCATATGTCCGCTTCAACAAACTCCCACGTCGATGCATACAATACATGTATTTGTATCACATTTTTATACCTAAATAACATTCATTTCAGTATATAAAATCCGCGCAGATAATTTTTATGCATTTGCATAAACGTGTGAAAAGTAATTTTCACCCTTCTTCAAAAGCATTGCAAAGAAGTGGTTTCAACAAATTCCAATTTTGTTTCCAGGAGTGTTATTAAGAAAAGACTGACATATAATTAGATTCAAATGAATACAAATTTGTTGAAAAAATTGTTTAAAAAAATTTTAATATTAAATCGTGAGTACACTTAATGTAATAACGTGAAAAATAACGTGTAAAAACGTTAAGATATTGTTTTAAGAGCCATGGATTTTTGAATACTCGCTCCAAAGAACCTGCATCAAATATATTTTGACAAGGAAAATAAACCAGTTCCATTCGAAATACCTAATATCTGCAGAAAAATAGCACCTTTTCCCACGTTCAGAAAACTAGAGTATCCTTTGGGGAATTGATGGGAAAAGGCTGGGGTGGGGTACTTTTTCTTCCTCTGCATTTAATATCTGAATATCGTTGGATCCGCTACTATTACAGTGTAGATTAGTTGTTTACCCCGTCAAGATTAGAAAATTCCGTAGGGGTGGTGGTGGGTGGGGGTGTTCCTTTCTTTGATCTTTTAAATGTTTGAAAAGATCATTGTCTCATAAACTATATACAAAGTAACCACTGATACATTTTCTTGAACGCGTGTCAAATTATCTTTTTTTTAAATAGAACTTTGTATGTGTTCATCCTTTGTATTCCACCCCCTTTCTGAAACTTCTCACTTCGAAAGTAGATGCATTTTCTATTTCAAAGACAATAGAGACCATTTTACACTTCCCTCTTATGCTGTCTATATATCTACTAATAAAAATTTCTAAGTCCCCAGGTCAGTTTTTGCTTTACACTGCTTTTATTTTAAATTATATTGACAATATAAATGTCACAGCCTAGTCTAGGTTTTGAAGTTGTAATAATGAACACAAATACGGCTGCTGGGTTCGATATTATTTAATATATTATACGTAATCAGAAAAAGGGTGATCTGCAATATAATAAAACATGTATTTAATATTCCACACCTCACTCACACTTTTACGCGGATAATTTAAACTTATGAATTTAGATAATTTAGAAATCACTTCAGTTAAATAAAATGATCAAATAGATACTGAATAATAATTGAATACTAAGAAATAATTTAACAATTATTTCTTACCGTAATCCTAGACTTATTGCCACAATATCGTAAGATATAAAGTTGTGTTGGGGAGAGAGAACGTCTTCCCTCCCCAAAGTCTAAGGTTGGAGTGCTCGAGGAGTTAGTATTGGCGCGAATGCGCAGTAGACATAGAAAAACCTGTTTAACCACTCACACACCCGAATACTCTCACTGACCACTCACCCGTATAAATGAATGAATGAATGAATGAATAAGGCAGTGAATGAACGTAGTAAATTCCGTAGTGACGACGGAATTCACTAGTTACTATAAAATAATGATGCCTCATAATAAGATATGAAAATGATATGAATGATAATTAGTAATATTAATAAATAAATTATAATTCACTCTGTGACAAAAATAAGAAAAACGCACCCCCTCCCTATGATGCGCTGTACGTACTCATCATGTATATAATAGAAGGCATAGTTAATTATTTGAAAAAAAAGAAGAAAGGAAATTAGGGAAAAACAAAGGAAAATACATTCAATAAAATTTTCCAAACGCAAAAAAAGAATTAAGGGGGGTCTTCATTTCTCATTGCATTTGAATTTTTAGTATATGCATTGATGTAACTCAATCAATGTAAATATGATATGTGAGGCGGCTCTTTTGTCTTTTTTTGTACTTTGCTACTTCAAAATGTCACAGCCTATTCTAAGTATTGTAGTAAAAATCACACAAACACGGCTGCTGGGTTCGATATCTTTTATATAATTAACGTTATAAACAGAAAAAGGGTGATCTGCAATATAATAAAACATGTATTTAATATTTCACACCTCACTCACACTTTTACGCGGATAATTTAAACTTATGAATTTAGATAATTTAGAAATCACTTCAGTTAAATAAAATGATCAAATAGATACTGAATAATAATTGAATACTAAGAAATAATTTAACAATTATTTCTTACCGTAATCCTAGACTTATTGCCACAATATCGTAAGATATAAAGTTGTGTTGGGGAGAGAGAACGTCTTCCCTCCCCAAAGTCTAAGGTTGGAGTGCTCGAGGAGTTAGTATTGGCGCGAATGCGCAGTAGACATAGAAAAACCTGTTTAACCACTCACACACCCGAATACTCTCACTGACCACTCACCCGTATAAATGAATGAATGAATGAATGAATAAGGCAGTGAATGAACGTAGTAAATTCCGTAGTGACGACGGAATTCACTAGTTACTATAAAATAATGATGCCTCATAATAAGATATGAAAATGATATGAATGATAATTAGTAATATTAATAAATAAATTATAATTCACTCTGTGACAAAAATAAGAAAAACGCACCCCCTCCCTATGATGCGCTGTACGTACTCATCATGTATATAATAGAAGGCATAGTTAATTATTTGAAAAAAAAGAAGAAAGGAAATTAGGGAAAAACAAAGGAAAATACATTCAATAAAATTTTCCAAACGCAAAAAAAGAATTAAGGGGGGTCTTCATTTCTCATTGCATTTGAATTTTTAGTATATGCATTGATGTAACTCAATCAATGTAAATATGATATGTGAGGCGGCTCTTTTGTCTTTTTTTGTACTTTGCTACTTCAAAATGTCACAGCCTATTCTAAGTATTGTAGTAAAAATCACACAAACACGGCTGCTGGGTTCGATATCTTTTATATAATTAACGTTATAATCAGAAAAAGGGTGATCTGCAATATAATAAAACATGTATTTAATATTCCACACCTCACTCACACTTTTACGCGGATAATTTAAACTTATGAATTTAGATAATTTAGAAATCACTTCAGTTAAATAAAATGATCAAATAGATACTGAATAATAATTGAATACTAAGAAATAATTTAACAATTATTTCTTACCGTAATCCTAGACTTATTGCCACAATATCGTAAGATATAAAGTTGTGTTGGGGAGAGAGAACGTCTTCCCTCCCCAAAGTCTAAGGTTGGAGTGCTCGAGGAGTTAGTATTGGCGCGAATGCGCAGTAGACATAGAAAAACCTGTTTAACCACTCACACACCCGAATACTCTCACTGACCACTCACCCGTATAAATGAATGAATGAATGAATGAATAAGGCAGTGAATGAACGTAGTAAATTCCGTAGTGACGACGGAATTCACTAGTTACTATAAAATAATGATGCCTCATAATAAGATATGAAAATGATATGAATGATAATTAGTAATATTAATAAATAAATTATAATTCACCCTGTGACATAAATTTAATACACATATGTACCGAATAAAAAACAAACCAATTATTTTTCAGCTAATCTAATTTTATTAAATAGCTTTAACATAAAATGCAGAAACGTAAGGGCACTAGATAGAATTATTTATTTGTATTTGTATATTTATGTTTATATTTATAATATGTCTGTATATGTATAACTATGTATCTTATATTGTTGATTGTCAGAAGGCCCTGGGGAAGAATAGTGCTTGCACTAATCAGGTTACCTTCTTTAAATAAAGTATTATTATTATCATAATTATTATTATTATTATTATTATTGTAAATTTTGTTTTTATGATATTAAGCAATAGATTCATGTTCCAGTATCTGTTTGAATATAAAACAAACGTGGATAACTACAATTATTGATATTTTAAAATAATTGTTAAGACTTTCGTACACGACAACGTTTTCACCCATTTTTCAAAATATAGGGTAACATTTGAGTACCAAGCTTTTTTACTGTCAAACGTTTCTTAAAAACATTGTAAATTACTCCCGATATGATGTCTATCAAATTTGCTATGTGTCTTAAAGTCAATCATACATCATCAAATATTATTTGTTGAAATTTGGCAAACAATACATAAGTTGTTATAATTTTGTTGTCAAGGAGGGTACCCATTTTTGATGCCCATTATAAAGTTTTTTATCATTGAAATCCACCTGCTCATTTGTCTAAAAAAAGACATCGATTGCTGTAAATGACACATATTTCAGTGAATATTTCTTTGGGATTTTAACAAGTTTTACAGCAGCTTTAATGTAGCCTTTATTTTCACTCTAGTTTACTGATTCTTTACCATTCATTTATACGAGGGCTGTTCAATAAATAATGTCCTGAACTGTATGACATACAATACAGATACCATATAACATTAAAATTGGCTTTCTCTCATAATTGAATCTATAATGAATTTATAACAGTTCATGTGAGCACTTTTCATCACATAGTTTCATTGTGAGAAGCTGGGAAGCAAGGGCTTTTCGAGACACTGCATTATAAATGAATGGTAAAGAATCGATAAACTAGAGTGAAAATAAAAGCTTAAACAAAGCTGCTGTAAAACTGGTGAAAAATCCCAAAGAAATATATTCACTGAAATATGTGACATTTACAGCAACCAATACCTGTTTTATAGACTAAGGAGCAGGTGGATTTCAATGATAAAAAATTATATAATGGGCATCAAAAATGGGTCCCGTCCTTGCCAACAAATAATTATAACATTTATGTACCGTTTGCCAAATTTCAACAAAAAATAATTGATGATGTAGGATTGACTTTAAGACAAATAGCAAATTTGATAGACATCATATCGGGGGTAGTTTACACTGTTTTTAAGAAACATTGGACGGTAAAAAAGCTTAGTGCTCAAAGGTCACCCTATATTTTGAAAAAATGAGTGAAAACGACAGCGTGTATGAATGTCTTAACAATTATTTTAAAATATCAGTAATTGGAGTTATCCACGTTTTTTTGGATATTCAAACAGATAATTGAAATTGAATCTATTGCTTAAAATCCTCAAAACAAAATTTACCATAAGATGTACTTGACAAAAACAGGGAAGGTCCGGCGAGAGCAAAGGTATGCAAGAGCACAAAGACAGATTTATCTGCAATGTTCTTAAATATTAGTGGTATTGTTGTTCAAATTCGTATTCGGGGAGACAGTTTAATTTCTGGATGAGGCTAGAAAACAATTTTTTGCAAAAAAAAATCGAAAGGTTTATTTGAGGAAGGACCCAGAATCAGGAATCCACTATATTAAATTTCTTCATGACAGCGTCCAAACCCACACGCCCTGAAGAGTAAAGGGGTTTTCGGGATACACAGATAGTTAATATTTTTTCACGTTAACAATATTCGCCAGATCTTTTACCTTTTGACTTATTTCTATTTCCAAACTTGAAAAAAACACATTTGATAAGGAAGAAACAAGTCCAGGAAATCATTGGATCTGCCATTTTCCAGTATACCAAGGGTCATACCCAAAAATGAGTTCTAAAATCAATCAGAAATTAGATAAAAAAGGTTACGGACATGTGTTGTAATTAAAAGAGATAAATAAGTAAAATAATGAAGACAAAATCATTGAAAAGCGTCTTTTGTTTCTTTCCGAGCACCGAGGACATTATTTATTGAACAGTCCTCGTAATGCAGTGTCTCGAAAAGCCGTTGTTTCCCAGCTTCTCACGATGAAATTATATAAAGAAAAGTGGTCACATAAACTGTTGTAAATTCAGTTAAGATTCAATAATAAGAGAAAGTCAAGGTTAATGTCATATGATATCTGTATTGTATGTCATACAATTCAGGACATTATTTATTGAACAGCCCTCGTATTTGGGGTCTAGGAAAGGAAAATCCACCAAATCATACGTTATCGCGGCAAAATGTCAACCAAAATATTTTTTTCTGCAGTTCCATTACAATTTGCGCTTCAAATGGCAATTTTTGTATATCATAGGTACATTTCTATGTCGAGATTACACTGATTTTATTTCTTTGAAAGCCATGGGGATACAAGAAATGATGGAATTTATTAACAAACCAGTACCGCAGAACTTTCCTGAGCCCCACGTGAGTGTCACCGAGATTCCATTTATTCTTCATCCAATGGTTAAATCAATATTCCAACTAAATTTTTGACAGTAAAGTTGCTTTTTCGAACCACTCTTTGTCTCTTTATCACTTTCCCTCATTGGAATTTGGTGGTAAGCCATGTTAAGATCAAGCGAGTGCTTAGTTTTTTTTCTTTAATGGCGACTTTGTCAAAGTAGCAGCCCTTCAGGTTTCCCTCTTTTACCATGCTGTTTCGTTTTGAAAACTATGCATGCGTGTATAGCATGGAATGTGAACCTCGAACACGTGGCGATGTAAAAATTAATGAGTCATTATACAATTAATTACCCCCTTTTGAGGTCAACATGGTGAAATAAGGACCCGAGACCTGGCCCACGAGGTGACCTGACCTGACCGAGGCCGCGTAGCGGTAATTTGATAAGCTGGTAAGAAATCTTTAAAACACAACAATGACTCCAAATGGCACTATTTACAGCAATAATGTCGTAGGAATCATTGCACGTGGGATATGATGACCCAGAAAGCTGTGACCTTTATGTCATATACCTGCAGTCTAAACCACACCAATCTAATGACAAATATAACTGATCTGTAAAATACCTCCGTGACACCGATGACCCCACCTTTAAAGTAAAAGAGGACCAGAAGTTGCTTTTCTTACTTGAAAATATGTCCATAAGGCCTGAACGGGACATATTGTGTTATCTTTGCTGTTGCTTTCCACATGCAAAGTAAAAGATTGGCCTTTACCATGTTTGAAAGTTTTTTGGTCAACCCAAACCCTATTGGACAGTCAGAGGTAATTTTTTAACAAATGTACAGATTGTACTGGAGGTAAATGACAATTTCTGTCTTTTGAAGCTGTGAATTCTCCAATCCTAAGAAAACACTGAAATGCAACTAAATACATACTTTTCAGAAGTACTTTTGCAAAGTATAAACTTGCTGTATATGGTAAAGAAACAGTACTATAAGGTGTTTAAAAATGCTCGGTGTTATAAGAAACCTAGGGCCCACTAAGCTTGCTGTATTCTTGTAACCTTGTTAACATTTTTTCACTAAATTCTGAGTTGGGTCTTCCATATTCCTTATCGTATGTTGAAAACTTAATGCTGAAACATAGGCTGCAAAGCATTTAAATCCAATCAAGCTTCCTTATTCGAATTAATGATATCACTATTTATTTCCAATAGGTGATATCACTTATTCAAATTTTTGATACATGTATTACCTTTTCGAATTGGTAATATCACCTATTAGAATAAAAAGGTGATATCACCTATTTAAATAGGTGATATCTCCTAATCGTGCTGAAAAGGTGATACCACCTATTCAAATAAGGGATATCACCTACCGGGTATTCGAATAGTTGATATCACTTATTCAATTTGAATTGATGACATCACCTATTCAACAGTTTTCATGCTTTTTTTAAAGATTTTCTTATAGTATACATGATAGATAAGTGAAATAAATGCAAAACAAGCTACAATGTCTATTGGGGTTGCTTAAAATTAAATGCAAATTTGTAATCCCTTGTCTCCTAGAATGATGAGATATAAAAAGAAAGTAAAAGTATATAAGATTTAGGGACTTATAAAATAACAAGTATATGCTGACAAAACGTCAGAGATACTCAAGCTGTAGAAAGCCAGCTAGGAAGTGTCATTAATTAATATCCAAAATGGTATAAGATGAGGGTTATTGAGTTCAATATTCTGTTGAATGAAATTTATGTACATAAAACAAAATTCATATATTAAATTTATTTTTTTACAAAGATAGACATAATATAAGCATATTGTTAAAAATTGGGGTTTACGTTTTTTTGTTGGTTTAGCCCCCACCCCCACTTTCGGTTTGCTTCCGACGCCTATGACAACATTTAAAATACATAAATCCAAACCTGCAGAAAAGTTTTTTCAAAGGGTGGGGGGTTGCGGGCTCAAAATAATATTCGTGATTACCGATTCATCTAGCTGTGCGGCATGTCTAATACATATATAGATCTATCCCGTACGATTCCAAAAAAAGTTATAGGTTCCATTACCAAACTGAATATAATACTATTTTTTTAGAATTTAAAAAAAACCCAAACGTATGAGAGAGAATTTAACATTAATTTATTTTGTGCTATTATTTTATTGTCACTCAAAGTACACAACATTTGCAGGAAAGTGAGAAGCAATATCAGCTAATATTTACACTCAATGGATATCTACCAAGCTCGCCATAAACCATATAAATTGGAGTAGATGTCTTAAGATGAAGTATAAGTATACAAAATTTTGATTGAAGAGTTTCTCAATAATGTTTACATTTTCAAATCACCATATCTCGCAACCATAAAGAAGATTAGGGATAACCATTTCATCAAACATATCAATTTGACAGTCGATGACCAGATTCAATTCTCGTGTTTTTTTATTATGGCGTACATAACTATGGTTGCTCTTTGCACAGTAAATTTTCTTGTACTATAAAATGATCCAGGTCTTGAAAAAAACACTTCTCTATATTTAAGTTCTTTTACAATTTCAATCCCATTATTATTGTAAGTAAATGCTACGTTGGAACATTGTCTGCCGTTACCAAAAAAATAATTTTTTTGTTTTATCAGCATCAATGGAAGGTGTAGGAATCTACTGATATTTTATTTATTTGAATAAATTGATCTTGAAATTAACTTTTCAAAAATTGAACTAGTTGACCTAGATTTGTCTTTATTGCTTGGTTCAACAATTCGTTAAGAAAAATGTTTCAGTAGATGTAAAAACTAAGTCTAGTATAACCTGTATAACTTAATAGGAAGGCTACCATGCATATTTATTAATGTGTATAATTTCAAAAGATGATAGATGTATATGTCATAGTTGTAATTGCGGTTTTACTGTATTTACTTTATGTTAAAAAGTTTTCATTTGTATAAGATACATGCATTTCTGAAAAGATAAACTAGCAACGTTAAAACAGAATTGTTCTGAAAATTGTTTTAAAGAGAATATTATCAGTATATGTTCAACGTACAATATTATTTATAAATATATATTTTACAAGCCATCCATACAGATCAATCAAACAAGTTAAACAATTAACAATGCATCTTTAATTGAGTTTTTTCCTTTCATTATTTCACTTATGATCGAGCACTGTGTTAAAACATTATTTTCCAATTTAATACAGAATTCAATTAAATATTTTATTTCAGTGTTTAAATTTTTTATTGTCGAATTCATTAAAGAATAAACATCTACGGAAGCCTTTAGGTACCAAGAAGAAAAAAATTATCTGATGGCTGCCATGAATATATCTTGCGGCCATCAAATGATTTTCCGCCAGATAACCTATCTAGCGCCCCCAGAAAATTATCAATTTCTTTTTATTTTCCTTTTTTCTGTTTTAAGTTCAGTTAATATGCTTATTCGTTTAATAGTGAGTTAACCTATCATAAATTTATAATATTACCAATTATAGCTTTTTCAGCCAAATTACATGCATATTTAAATTTATTTTATAAACTTAAATCATAGATGTCTTATAGAATATGAGTGCTATCTTGACGTTCATTTATATTTATTCCTATGTTTTATCGTATTTATATGCATGATATATGTGCTGCTTTGTGTTGTTTGTATGTGTTTTTAAATTATGTCTGTTCTGATACGTAAAAAAGTCATTTTAACTGGGTTCACGACGTTCGATCCTGATATTTAAAGTCTTAAACTTTTTTTGCCAAATATAGTTTTAGTTTCTACATACATAGCTTAATTAAAATTCAAATCAAAAAATGGGGGTCAATACGCTTCTTTTGACTTTACAGTACATTTAATATGACCTTTTGCACTGAAATTTGTATTTTAATTAAAAATCATATTTTTAACGTTTTCCCTCCAATATTCTTATCCAATAAAAAGATGAAAATGTGAAAAGTTTTCGACGACGACAACGCCAACGACAACAACGACAACGACAGACAACGGACAAATTTTGATCAGAAAAGCTCACTTGAATATATTCGCAATGTTCCTTACTGTATTTATTCTCCATTTAAACGAATTAAGAGCCAGACAACTGCGTATCAAAGAGTTCACAATATTAAGGAAAAATCATTATTTATCAGATTATTCTACGTATTGACTAGGACGCCCTCTAGTTCCGCTTGATTCTGCTGCTGGAAAAGCTGTCCCATTCTCTAATATGTCTTGTCCCATTCATGCTCTATAGGGTTGCATGTTGATGACATTGAGGCTTACCGAAACTGTCTGTATTTTGCCGACAATATTAAGCCTACGATACATAAGGTCTCCTTATACGCATTACCCACTCCTAAAGTTTGTGCCTTATAATTTGGATAATCGAGGAGACTTCAATTAATTTTTAATGAGTGCAAACAGTTGTGTGCGTGCAGTTAGGTTTCTTCCGCAATAAAATTCTGGATTTGTTGGGAATAAGAGGTTTACTTCAACCTCAGCTCAAGCATCCAAGTCCTTTCGAGGCCCCACAACACCAAAATACCCCTGCCTGCTATAGTTTCAACAATAGGGGTTTCTGTAGTAAAGAACGTTGCCCTTTCACACATGCCTATCAAAAGTGTGTAGAAACACAAAAAAATCAATGTAACTCTGGGAAAGACCTTCAAAATCAATTGACTCTTCACAAACACGCAGGGAAAGAAGAAAAGAAATGGGCGTCCTGGAATGACCACGGAACAGGGATCGGTTTTTTACCATAATTTAGAAATATTTCCTAAATTTGGCTAAACGATGCTAGGTCATCGATTTACTAAGTTTTAAAACACGAAAATATATTATTTTGGTAAATAAAAATATTTCTAGAAACAAAAATGAAGCTTATCTTGAAAAAGTTTGTATATTCTTAGATATTAAGTGTTAAATGTCGGATTCTATTTTATGGCGAATGAACAATGAGTTAAGTTCCGCAACCGCAGCAGTTTCTATACAGAGATTTCGCGCTTTCCTTTGCCTAGGAATCTCAGGTGACTTTCAGTCGCCGACGTTTTGGTCGCAAAGCATCCTTGGATGAGTCCAATGGCGACTCTGAAAGGAGACGCAGGTTACCCCATCGTTAACAAATTCTACAATGCATGGCCAGAAAATGTATGGAGCCCTGTGCCCCCCCCCCCCCCCCCCCCCCCCCCCCCC
>PRKT01000546.1:208996-227978 GCA_003671525.1 Saccostrea glomerata | reverse complement strand
CCCCCCCCCCCCCCCCAGCTGATATTGCTTCTCACTTTCCTGCAAATGTTGTGTACTTTGAGTGACAATAAAATAATAGCACAAAATAAATTAATGTTAAATTCTCTCTCATACGTTTGGGTTTTTTTTAAATTCTAAAAAAATAGTATCATATTCAGTTTGGTAATGGAACCTATAACTTTTTTTGGAATCGTACGGGATAGATCTATATATGTATTAGACATGCCGCACAGCTAGATGAATCCGTAATCACGAATATTATTTTGAGCCCGCAACCACCCACCCTTTGAAAAAACTTTTCTGCAGGTTTGGATTTATGTATTTTAAATGTTGTCATAGGCGTCGGAAGCAAACCGAAAGTGGGGGTGGGGGCTAAACCAACAAAAAAACGTAAACCCCAATTTTTAACAATATGCTTATATTATGTCTATCTTTGTAAAAAAATAAATTTAATATATGAATTTTGTTTTATGTACATAAATTTCATTCAACAGAAGATTGAACTCAATAACCCTCATCTTATACCATTTTGGATATTAATTAATGACACTTCCTAGCTGGCTTTCTACAGCTTGAGTATCTCTGACGTTTTGTCAGCATATACTTGTTATTTTATAAGTCCCTAAATCTTATATACTTTTACTTTCTTTTGATATCTCATCATTCTAGGAGACAAGGGATTACAAATTTGCATTTAATTTTAAGCAACCCCAATAGACATTGTAGCTTGTTTTGCATTTATTTCACTTATCTATCATGTATACTATAAGAAAATCTTTAAAAAAAGCATGAAAACTGTTGAATAGGTGATGTCATCAATTCAAATTGAATAAGTGATATCAACTATTCGAATACCCGGTAGGTGATATCCCTTATTTGAATAGGTGGTATCACCTTTTCAGCACGATTAGGAGATATCACCTATTTAAATAGGTGATATCACCTTTTTATTCTAATAGGTGATATTACCAATTCGAAAAGGTAATACATGTATCAAAAATTCGAATAAGTGATATCACCTATTGGAAATAAATAGTGATATCATTAATTCGAATAAGGAAGCTTGATTGGATATAAATGCTTTGCAGCCTATGTTTCAGCATTAAGTTTTCAACATACGATAAGGAATATGGAAGACCCAACTCAGAATTTAGTGAAAAAATGTTAACAAGGTTACAAGAATACAGCAAGCTTAGTGGGCCCTAGGTTTCTTATAACACCGAGCATTTTTAAACAGCTTATAGTACTGTTTCTTTACCATATACAGCAAGTTTATACTTTGCACAAGTACTTCTGAAAAGTATGTATTTAGTGGCATTTCAGTGTTTTCTTAGGATTGGAGAATTCACAGCTTCAAAAGACAGAAATTGTCATTTACCTACAGTACAATCTGTACATTTGTTAAAAAATTACCTCTGACTGTCCAATAGGGTTTGGGTTGACCAAAAAACTTTCAAACATGGTAAAGGCCAATCTTTTACTTTGCATGTGGAAAGCAACAACAAAGATAACACAATATGTCCCGTTCAGGCCTTATGGACATATTTTCAAGTAAGAAAAGCAACTTCTGGTCCTCTTTTACTTTAAAGGTTGGGTCATCGGTGTCACGGAGGTATTTTACAGATCAGTTATATTTGTCATTAGATTGTTGTGGTTTAGACTGCAGGTATATGACATAAAGGTCACAGCTTTAGAATTGTAGCAGCCACAGCGGCTTTTTCTAACGGAGTTAATTCCAGAGCAAAAAAGTAAAGCTATGGGACGGTGGTCCTCTTCAAAATGTTCATTCGAATTCCTGTTTAACTGCTAGCAAGGTAAGGTTGAGGTAATGACCATGGTGACGGGAGCATCTGCTCAGATTATAAATTTATGACATTTCAAAGCTACTTGAGTTGGTTCCTATAAAATTGTGAGTAATTTGTTTGGTTGATATCAATCAGTTGTCTTAATTACTGGTGTCACAAAATTATTCCCAATCATGGTGACAGGAACATTGTAAAATAAGTATCAAACCAGTGATAAAGAAATATAAGTGTTATGAGGGTTTTTACAGTTGCCAAAATATGTGGACAATTTTGACACATTTTATCGATTGGGACTTAAAGAGGACATTGGCTTAGACAAAACATTTTTAACCATGATGACAGAAGCATCTGGTTGTATCAAAAAGTAGTCAAAGCTTTGATGTAATAATGCATCTACCAAAGATTGTGTACATAATAAGGTGGTATTGTTTTACAAGATTTAAAACAGTTCTATTGGTTATATTTTATTTTTCATGGTTAGTATCCAGGATTACTGTATGAATTTTTAAGGGATTGGAAGATTAAGGGTACTTACCACAAGCAAAAAATGGATGCACGGGTTGATATATATTTTTTGACTGATTTTGATTTGAAATGTCATAAATAATAATTCCCTGAATTATAAAGAAATCGTAGGTTTTCCTTGTTGCTTAGATATGAGATTTTGTTTTGCCTTCTATATAGTTTCAAATTTTGCTCAATTCTTTAACCTTATGACAAAATCTTATATAATTCTCCCACTCTATTTGGTAAATATTATTTAGGTTACTAATTTAAATGTCAATTTACGAGAAATAATGCTGATTTCTGGAGAAAGTTTGTTTCTGTTATTTATCCTTAAGACTCGCACTAAGGTTGGGTGGGGATTACTGCTGATGAAAGTCACTTGTGCTTGTCATTGGCAGTAAGTGGCATTTTTACCTTACCCTACCTTTGATGTAAACATTTTATACAGTAATGTTTTCATTTATTTAGAAGTTGTATGTAGTGATATTGGTATCACTGCAAGCTTTATGAATGTTAATCTGTCAAACTAATTTTTCATTTTTGTAATAGTTTTACAAAATTGCCATTTATTATGAATTTCAAACTGTGTTGTGTTTTTTTCAAATAGTTGTAAAATTACATCAAACAGAGCAACCTTTCGTACGAGTGTCAGGTAGATGGGCATGAATGATATTTATGTTTATAAATGATTTTATGCCCATTTCTTTGTATTGAAAGCGGGGCAAGCAAGATAACTCTAATATTTTTTTGCGTTTTGTTTTTGGAACAGCCTCAGTATCAGATTGAGTATAATCAGTGTCAGCGCCATAGTTGTGTGTACACTGTAAGGTACAATTTTAATTTTAACCCTCCCACCTCTCCCTAATTGTTTTAAAATATTTACAGAATTATTCTCAATCAGTGTAAATAACTTAACAGTATTTTTCCATATTTCTTCTTCGGTAGGTAAGGCAATTTTACCTTACCCCAACTTTGATGTAAACATGCTATTAATGTTTTGATCTATTTAAAAGTTGCATATGGTGATATTAGTATCACTGCAAGCTATATAAATGTAAATTGTCATCTTTGTAATAGTTTAACGAAATAGCATTTAATGAAAAATGACCTTTTTCAACTTCAAACTATGTTGTTATCAAAAATTTTAATATTACATCAAAGAGAGCAACCTTTAGTGCGAGTGTCAAGAAGATGGGCATAAATGATATCTATATTTGATCCTGAAATTCATAAAAATAATCCTTACAAACAAAGGACATTTCATAAAAATTCTTTAACCACAGACTGCACAGTAGTAATTTTTCGCATCAGTTCACGACCTTATTGATTACCAGTCGTAAATCGACCAATGATTGTGAACCTGGATAGGAGCAGTCATTTGATCAATACTCTTCCGTCGACGATGCTATACAAAATATTTACAGGATAGGAAAGGATAATATTGCTGCAAATATTTCTTATGCTTTTAGAGTTATCAATTTACATACATTTCAGTTAAAAAATTTGATTTTCACGTGTTCAGATGGGTTGCAGTTTTTCATGTCGTATCTTTGAAACGTTTATATTGGCATTTCAATGGATAGCACCAGAAAATCAGTTCTTAAACTTATGACTATTGTATTAGATTATCTAATTCTTGATCTATAATAATTGTTGGTTGATATCTTGAAAATAATCCTGTTTTAAAAAGGGAAAAAGGAAATATTCTCTGAACGTAGATCAGGATCAGAACCAATGTTCCATATAAAATGTGAAAGCTATGTGGAATCACTGTGATCCCCTTGTGGTAGGATAGGGTATCGAGGGACGATCAAAATGTTACGTGGAATAAATGGAGAAATCTTTTTTTTTATTCTACGGAACAGCAAAGTTATGGTTTTAGCTCACATGAGTCGAAAGCTCAAGTAAGCTTTTCTGATCATCTTTTGTCCCTTGTACACATGTACGTCAGTTCGTCCGTCTGTAAACTTTTCACATTTTCAACACCTTCTCAAGAACCACTGGGCTAATTTTGAGCAAACTTGACGATCATTGGGTGAAGGGGAGTTTAAATTGTGAAAATGAAGGCCAAGTCTTCTTTCAAGGGGAGATTATCAGGAAAACACAAAAACTGGATGGGGTTATGAAAAATATCTTTTCAATATAACCACTGTGACAGAACCGCTGTAACGTATGTGGAAGCATCCTTGCACAGTGTAGATTTAGAATTGTTCAAATCATGACCCCCGGGGGTAGAGCCACAATAGGGAATCCAAGTTTTACATACACATTTATAGGAAAAAAATTTTAAAATCGTCTTCTCAAAAGCCACTGCGTCAGAAAAGCTGAAACTTATGTGGAAGCATCTTAGAGTAGTGTAAATCTTAATTTGTTCAAATCATGACCCCCGGTGATAGGATTGGGTCACAATAAATACCACAAGGGGGAACTCTGGTAAAAAAAACGCATGGCTCAAGTTATTCAGGTGAGCGATGTGGTTCATGGCCTCTTGTTATATTTATATGGAAGCATCATCAAATAGTTCAGATTTAGGTTTGTTCAAATCATGACCACCATTTTCGGTTTGGGTACCTGTGGCCAATTCAATTTACACATAGGGGTACTTAGAAGAATAATATTTTCAAGGCAGCAAAGTCATGATGAGTATTATTAATACGAAAGCATTCTCAGTTAGTGTAAAATCAAATATTCAAATTATGACCCCCGATGTAGGGTGAGGCCACAATGGTCAATCGATGTTGAACATGGAAATACAAAATAAATATTTTAAAATTAATTTTTCTCAACATCGGCTCAGCCATAATTAGTGATAATACTAGTCAAGCATGCTAAGGTAATGTAAATTCATTACATTCAAATCAAGTTAAATGCTCGCCTGCAGTATGGAGGGGTTAGAAGAAGGGATAGTAGTTATACATGTATGAAGGAATGTAAAGGATATAATTGAAATGTTCTTCTGAAGAAAAGCATACCCATTATTTCACATAATTATTTGAAAGCATCCTTAAGTAGTGTAGATGCATATTTGTTAAAATTACCATCTCCCAACCCCCGCGAATCATTTCACATTCCAATTTTTCAATACTCTCAGGTGAGTCCATAGGCCTCTTGTTAAACCTTTTTACGACTTTCTGAAACAGCCCTTGAAATTTGTATGTATTATCATTGTACAAGCAGCTTATCCGTTGGTCGATACATTTTTCAGATATTTTATTTAAAGAACAATATAAATATAATTGCTTCGCAATGTGTTCTTGTTTAACCAAACATTTTTATTCTAAGGTTTAGAACAGGTGTACATTTGTAAAATGTGTTCTAATATCAATTGCAGTCTTCTTTCTGACTGGTATGAACTTACTTGTTTCTGGACTGAAAATAGAAATTATTTATTTCAAAATGTTGGCTGTTTTTCTTTTAATACTGTAATTTAAATCGAAATGCAGTCAGAAAAATAAAAGAAAAAATATCTAAGTACTTACATCTATTTAATTTATAAGTTTTAACACCGAAAGCAGGTTTTAAGTAATACAAATTGCAAGCTTTTTTTAAATAAATTTTTAAAGTCATTATATGCCAGGTGGCCTGAAATGTCTTACGTTTATTTCAATAAAAAAAAAGATCTCAAAGAATAAGAAATGGAAGTTAACATTTCCTTTAAAGATTTAACCTGCAAACACGCCTGGATAAGATGTTGTTTCCACCAAACTTTATGATTAACGTGATGACATTAACTTTTCTATCGTCAACTTCCCTTACTTATGCAGCAATATACCTTCATCACCTGCATACGGAATCGGTTGATTCGATACGCAAGAGCATGCTCTACGTAAGAACAATTTCTAAAACGAGGTAAATTATTGACAAGCAAGTTGATGAAACAAGCAGTTTCTTTTAAAGTCATTATTTCGTAAGTTCTATGGTTGATACAATGACCTTGTCAGCAAATGCAATTTATCACTGAGTCAAATGCTGACTGACTTTTTTCATACCAACTGTAATTCCATTATTTATACACTGAATTGACGACAGATTTTTTTACCTTATTTCCTGATCGTGACAAGGAGCACACGGCAAGTGTGACCGGTCGGCAGGGGACGCTCACTCCTCCATGGCACCTGATCCCACTTCTGATGTTTCGGGGGTCCGTGTTTACTCTGATCTTATTTTGTATTGTTTTATGGACTTTGAGATTGAATACTGTTCGTTTTCTCCATATCCTTCTTCCAGCCATACCTTAAAACCTTCTTCTACCATATAGCAGACGTTAGACTCGATATTTTCTATGAGTAACCACCTACTAGAAAGAGCCGACCAAAAGTTTGTTTTTTAATCTAACTTTTAAAAGTGCTTTGTCAACGTGCATTTCCTACTTTTATTCAAAACAATTATCCAATTTACATTTTAAAAGAGTAAAAAGACGGATGCTTCATGAATCCAAATGATCGCCGGGTTGATCATCTTCTGATACGCCACTCTCCTCATGAACCCTTCGCATAGAGTGTTGATAGAAGTTGGGAATTTTCTCGAGTTGTGATTGGGATTCGGTACACTCGGTCGATCAATCAGCAATTTTTTTTTATGTTGACGACATTTGCGTTCGGGATATTTCTTTACTCTTTAATCTCGAGAATGAAAAACGCAAGTAAACAACGATCCGTTAGATAACATGCTATTCTATGAATAGCTATGGTGTCCTCCAATATCTTTTAAATCTGTATTGAAGTTCAGATTTGTACTTATAAATAATACATAAACATAACTCAATTGAAGCTTCTTTATTATGCTAGAAAAAACCTTGATTTTATTTTTTTTAAACACGCAGCTTTATTTCTCTCGATGACGCAATCTGTGCGTGCCTGGTAGATTCGAGATGACGTGAAGAGAGCAATCCTGTCTTTTGACTTCACCGTATGCCAAGGGTTCATGTGGAGAGTAGAGTATTAGAAACCCTTGGTAAGCGAAGATGTGGGTCGATTGATTCATTGTTTATTGTTAAACATCTTACTCGAGAATTTTTCTCTCATATGGAGACGTCACCGTTTGCTGGTGAAGGGCTTCAAATTAAGACCTAAAATCGGTTCTCTGGGCCATTGAGCATTGAGGGTTCTTAATCGTGCCAACGTAATGAAGACACGGAATTGGAAACCCATGTCAAAATAGTTGTGTGACATACCATATATGGTGTCACAACATCCGTGCATTTGTCAGGGAATGTAGTAGAGATTCTCATGATGTCACTCTGAACGCTAAAACGGTGACTTCACAATGCTTAACCTTTTCTTTTACTATCATCCTTAGTTTTAGAATTGTCCAGTGTTTTTAAATCTTATATGAATGTGTTCATTCATTTTCTGGTAAAGATCAATATATATTTTATTATTTGCATTCCACACAAATTTTTAATCAAGATATTAATGATAATATACAGTTCAATTGTTATTTTATGTCAGTTTGTACAATGTAGGAAAGAGTTTGATTTAAGGTCAAGATCTAGTAAATGAAATGTGTCTACAGATTTATCACACTTGAGAAATAAATTCCTTTATTCGTGCTTAACAACTTTAGCTTGGTCAAATAATGTGTTTTGGGGCATAATTTGTTGGTAAACAAGGTAAAAAAACTGTATTTTAAATTCATTTTCAATGAAAAATTAAGAAAACCAGTCATGAATATTGGAGTTCTTTTCATATTCGACACAGAAAATGTATCCAGATTGCCTACAGTCTCTCAGAAAAAGATAATTAGTATGTTCATGACCTCTTATTTAAATCAATATCAATTTTAATATAAGTATCCGGTTTAATTTTTTTATGATTTATATGATTTCAAATTGAATCTCATTAAAATACCCTATTTTCTACATACAGTACCGACCAGACCCAACCTCACACAAAGCAGTCCCACAGCAGTCCCAGAGCAGTCCCACAGCGGTCCCAGGGCAGTCCCACAGCAGTCCCAGAGCGGTCCCAGCAGTCCCAGCGGTCCCAAAGACCAGTCCTAGCAGTCCCAGAAAGCAGTTCCAGTGGGCGGGGTTTATTAATTTAATAGGCGGAGCTAACTCAGAAATGAGATTTGCAATAAACAATGGAACCATAAAAGCAGTAGAAATTGATTCTGGGTAGTATGCCAGGACTCCTTCCACGTATGCAAAGGTCATTTATGAACAGTACGCGCATAGAAACAAATTGAATGATTATTAATTGAAGGAAGAAAGGGTTTCACGCGTACATGTATGAATTAAACTGAACATGAACATTTAATCACAATTATCGGGTTATTAAATTAATAATTCATTTTTTTCTATTTTCTGTGATTTATACTGTTTCCTCTTTATTTTTTATACAGAAAAATAAACGTGAATTAATTAGTTTCCACCAATAAGAATTAGCTTTAAATAGATGTCATCATTATATGGCCACTTTCCATACTATCGGGATACTCAAAAGGAATTTGGCTTTTAGAAATTTCTTTGTTAATTTTGCCAAGTATTATTTTTCAGTCATGATTATTTTTACTGACATGTCAATTTAATTATTGTTAATTTCTCTATCTCTGTAATACTCAGTTTTAAGTGTTTTATTTGTAAATGTTAGAATGTACATGTGTACATCTCTAAATCACAAGAATGGAACCATCAGATTATGTTCAAAATTAGTTAATCCTGAAAGAAATTCATACACATTTTATTAATCAATTTTATTTTTGCATTATATACCGATAGATGGAAATTAGGGTCATTGTTGACCAGCATGTTCAATGATGTAAAACGCTGATACGTGTACCCAAATAGCATGCACTGATTTTCTGCCCTAAGGCGATTGAAACCGCGGGTGTTGATACCATGTAAAAAACATTAATCGGCCAGGTACATGTAAACATAAGCAAAAGAAAAAAGAAATAAATCTCAATTCCTGTTATTTTCAACTCTTTATTTATAAATTAAATGTTCTCTTTTGATAACTTATTTTTAAATTAAAAAATACCGGTAATTCATTATTAAATTTCCTGGCCGATGATTATTCAAATTGTTTGAGTTATGGAAGAATGGTAGCATAATTTTATTTCATGGTCATTTAATAAATTGTAAGGTTTTATTTTAGGGTTGCATGGGATACTTTTCCAGAGTGGTGCTCGTAAAACATGAAGCTTTTCAATGAAAAATCTTATATCTATCTGTATAATGATTATTTTTTATGCAAATTTTGAGTGCACATAATTTTACAATAAATAAGAAAAAAGTCCTACTTGTAGATATTTTTTCTCATAAACCTGTAGTTTATTTTTAGGGATAAAAACTTCCTTACTACATAACTTTATTTAAAAAAATATTCTTACTACATTTGTGTAAATGTACAGTCTCTGAAAATATGAATTAAGTATAATATTGTCTACTGATCAAAAGATTGTAAGAAATCCTTGCTTTTTAATAGTTTAAACTCCTCTCTGCTGACCCCGTGGGGGTCCGGGTTAGAATAGGTCCTCAGTACCCCCTTGCTTGTCGTAAAAGGCGACTAAATGGGGCGGTCCTTCGGATGAGACCGTATAAACCGAGGCCCCGTGTCGTAGCAGGTGTGGCACGATAAAGATCCCTCCCTGCTCAAAGGTCGTAAGTGCCGAGCATAGGCCTAAATTTTGCAGCCCTTCACCGGCAATGGTGACGTCTCCATATCAGTGAAATATTCTGGAGAGGGACGTTAAACAGTATACAATCAATCAATCAATCCTCTCTGCTGTAAGTAAACAAAACAACTGAGAGCCTGCAAATTCAGAATACACAAGGGGGTGGAGCTATCATGTCACTCCGAACTTCTTTCACGCATGAGTTAACAAAGCAGTTCCAGGGCTGGGTCTGCTTTTTTAGAGCAGTCCCAGGCAGTCCCATAGCGGTCCCAATGCAGTCCAGGGGACTGCTTTCTGGACTGCTTTGGTGTCAGGTTGGGTCTGGTCGATACTGTAATTCTGCTAAATCCGTAAAGTACGGGAAAAGGAAAGTTAAAATTGATTATGACGTCATAATGGATCTAGCACCAAAACATTAGTTTAAAGTTATTTACTAGATCTTGACCTTAAAACGAATTCTTAGCACAGTGATGACATGATGATACTAAGGGATCACATAGTGAAAGTCAAATTCTTTCATCATGTAAATAGTCAACATTTTCATATAGAAAGGACATGATTATTGCAAATGACTCATTTATTATATCATGGTGGTCAACCACTTTTACACAAACATTTGTATGTACCTGATCATTCTATTCTCGAAAAGACTTATCACCATGCAACACAGTCCATCACTGAGTACACCTCCATCATTGAATACTCCTTTCCGTAGACAACGAGAAGAATTTAGGATTAGAAATTTAGGGAATGCCTTTCACTATGGATGTAATGACAATGTCGATAGTGTGTAAAAACTTACTTATGTATTGATTGATATTCAAGAAAGTCACTTCCACTTTCACTTAAAAGTACACAAAAACACATGTCATGATACCAAAAAGCAAAGAAATAATATTATGAAAGATATTGTTCATAACTGTTTTTTTATTCTCCTTCCTCTTATAATTTTAGATTTTTTTTATAATTTGATCACTTTAAAAGATCATTTTTTTTATTTGACATTATTGACAATTTTTATCATCATCATTTGAGAGAGAGAGAGAGAGAGAGATTAATACACTGTGGAAAAGCTGAGAAATTCTGCATACTTAAGAGGAAGAGCGAATCAAATTTTTTTTCAAAGTAAATTATTTTTTTATGAATTATAGGAAATATACTGTAAACACTTTTTACAGAATGAATTTAGATTTCCTTTCGAATGTGTATACAAGTATATAATCTGTGTGATATTTGGCACTTTTCTGAAAACAAAGTCTCTCTCTCTCTCTCCGTTTTGATGATAAATCGCTAGCGTCTTGATATTGGTGTGTAAATCACACAGCCTTGTCACTTAAGCATATTTCATGGAGCGCGCTATATTTCTTATATTTTACATTTTACATGTTTGAAAACACCAAAACTATACTAAATATTTGATTTCGAGCTGCATTATATCGTTGCATTTTTTAACGTCGCAGTAGCCTTTCCATATATTTTTTTACTCATGGATATACGCAAAAAGGTATAGAAGTTTGTAATTACATAACGATAAATGACATATGTTTTTGACATTCAATTAATGTATGTATTTGATATTTGTTAATTTGATATTTTTCAATTACTATTTGAGTTTATTTTTTGGCAGGTGTTTTCGATCGCATTGAAATACATATCTATATAAGTAAAAACAAAATGATTTGAACTGGACGGTGGATCCTGATAATCAAAGGGTAATATTTTTACTTTATCATCATTATTATTATTTATCAAATTCATTCTTACAAACTTCTTTTTGAATAGCTATGCATTTTTCGTATATATTGTAAAATACAGTTTATTTTATATCTGTAAAACTACATGTACTAGTATTAGTTTGTTACAATTCATAATTTATAGACTAGGAAGGATAAAGAGATTATGCAATATAATGATTTTGACCTGTGACCTTGCCTGTCTTCAAAGCCTTTTTAAGGTATTCAATGTATAACGGCCATATTTTGTACCTAATACAAATAAAAATGCTCCACCAAAGGGATTTACAAAATTTTGTTCTTTAGGAAAATTGAAGTGAAATACACAAACCTGTTTTTATAGAAGTAAATGTGTGCGAACAGGTGATTCGAACCAGGCCACTATAAAAATGTTGAATGTCAGTCTCAAAACATCTGGGGCCAGTTTTACAAAATGACGTACGACTCGAGACCAAATTTAATTCTTCATATAACTTTTTGAAAAACATTATATAAAAATTATTTTAATCTTTTTAAAAGAAATATGGGAAGATGTTTTTACACAAGTAATTTTAAAGACAATTATTGATTTTGCAAGATTTTACAATCATGTGAAGTTTTTGGTTTTAGTCGTAAGTTCTTTTGTATAACGGGCTACAGAGCTTTCAGATTTCTAATTAAAAGGAAATTTAACATAAATATAAACCATAATCAAAGAAATATTTTCGTTTTCGGGATTTTTTTACTTTTCAAACTCATCGGTCTTGAAAGCTTATTCCATGAATATTCCTTCAAAATCTATCAAAATATTGGATTCTTTTAGGGGTGGGCGGGGGTTGCTTAAAATAGTTTGAATGATATATATCATCATTGTTTTACCTTTTTGCACTGAAAAAGTAACATATTTCGGTTATTACAAATTTATATAGCCATTGAAATATTTAATTCTTGTATCAAACATTTTACTACTTAACTGATGATCAGTAACGAGTAGTTTAAAATAATGTATTAAAAAATGGGATTAGTTATGTTAAGTTTGAAACATTAGTAAAAATATGTGATTTCAGGCAAAAAATAGCACATATTTTATCTTGACTTCTTTAACATATCTTCATTCCTAGGAAAAGTTTTTTGAGGGAAGTTGTAAAATTTGTTCTAAAAATATGAATTGATACCTATTTTTAAATATTCATAGCATATCATAAAGATTTTTTTTCTCCGAGTAAAAGTGTGTGAGGCCATAGTTTAAAGATATTACGTATAATAAATGTGCACAATTGCAGAAATTTCTGCTAAATATTCTTGCACCACAAGAAAAAGTCACCCCTAAAAATCTTGCTTCTTTGTGGATTTTTGAGAAGTTTTTTTTTTCACTGAACGTTGAACAATTTACATTGTTGAATTTAAATATATTTTTAAAATTGAATTAGAATAAATAGTTTTGAAGGAGGTTCTGCGTCAAGTTTTCTAGAAAACTGACCAGTGACATAACTTAAAGAGAAACTTTAGATGTATTTATCTTTAAAAGAGATGTTAATCAGAAATAAATTCCAAGTAGAACTTCAAAGATTTTTTTTGTATATGGACAAACATGTACCAGAATTAAAAATTGCCATTGTTTTGTTAAGTAGTACATGTAATATCAAAAAGTACGATTTTTACACACTATTCCTCATGATAGATTTAAAATAAAAAAAACTTGTCTTTTAATATAATAAAAACAACTTCTTTATTAAAAATGTTTTACTATATTTAAATTGTTCATCGACAAAACCACTTCGTTTAAGATAAATATTTTCCCACTTTGAAGTTAATCTTAAAAAGACGCCTAAATACCTTATTGATATCATGTAGGCTTTGGGCATCTTGCCTCGGGATCATAATACAGACTTTAACGTAATCCAAATTTTCAGTCATGTAAAATGTTTTTCAATTAATTACGTAAAATGCATATCAATTATTGAGTTTATTTTTCTAAGTTTGTAGATTTCAACACTTTTGGAATACAATGTGGAGAAACACTTTTACTTAGGGGTGCAAGGCTTTTATAAAATCTAAATACTTCGTAAAGATTTTGATGTAAAAATGTATAAAAAAAAAGTCTTCAAACAAACTGTTGAAATTCAGGTGTGCACTGATTGCTCAACTTTATTAGTTGACATGTTTTTATATTTAAATCAGATCAGATCAGGTCGCCATATTCTTTTATTTTATTCAGATTGGTATTTATATGAATCAGATGAATTCAAGGGCTTTCTAAATGAGAAAAAGATAACATTTGATGTGACCTTCAAATCGGCATTTAGATAAATCGTGGAATTATTATCAATTATCAATATAGATACGTCTAAAAATAGTAATATAATAGCACTCTGATATAAATCTCAGTGAACTTAATATTGAAGACGCCATAGATTCTGAGACATTTATATTTCATTTTTGGATTTTTTTTATAGTAAAATTTTTTTATTTAAGTCTATGTTACGTGATGTTTTTATCGTCAACTTCCCTTACTTTTGAATTAGTATTTATTTTCTTTTCATTGCATATTAGGTTAATATGTATCCAAGTTGATTGGAAAGAGAAGAGCACGCATTCATAAGAACAATTTCTAAAACTTGGCGAACTATTGCGAAACATGTTGATGAGAATATCAACCGTCTCAATTTAGATCATTATTTAACAAATGAAGTTCAATATTCCGTGATTAATTTGAATGTCGACGGACTATTATCGTACTAATCGTTAAGCCATTATTAACACAATTAATTTTTCTGTGATTTTTCCCGTTTTCTAATGATGACTTTGAGTGCATAAGATGTGGGACCGGATAAGACAGTGGGATACTTACACTTCCATAGCATCTGATCCCATCTCCGATGTTTTTTATCTCCATGTTTTCTCTTCTGATTTTTTTTTATTTCTAATTTTAAATTGACTTTTAGTGTGTTATCATTAACTTTATATTTTTTGTAAGAACTGACAAATGAAAAGATTGTTATAATTTTTTTTAATCCTGAAAATGAAGTTATGCATTAAATAAATCTGCGTCTATCAAACATGAATTCCATGAATACGAATTTGGAAAACAAGGTGGCTTATACATGAAAGTGATATGGTATTTACTTTAAATATTGAATTGTTTATTTGCATGTACTGATCAAACGTTCCATTAAAATTGAATGATACCTGGTCATGAGAAAAAAAAACTTAATCTTCAAATCCTTAAATGAAATATATTAGTTTGAAATATTTCAATCGATAATATGTATAGCAAGAAAATATTTTCGACTTCTTTGAAATATTTAAATCCATTTATAGAAATAAGTGCAATTGAAAAATATTTTTCTTTTTTTACATGCTATACCTTGAATGTGTTTTATTTTTATTATACAGCCCCCTTCTACTATTGGTCGCAATCATGCAGATCTTTCGTCTATTGCTGTTTGTGTTTCTGCTGGTCTTAATCGCTGACCTTCATGCTGACGTAGGGGATGACGCAGCAAAGGCAACAGAGGTTGTGAAAGCTGGAATTGAGGCAACCAATGCTATAACTGAAATAGTGTCTGGGGTCAAGGTCCTAGCTAAATTCACTAAAGTAATGGGTAAAATTGCTCCGTTTTTGGCTGCTATTGGACCAATTATGGATATCATAACCATATTTCTCCCGAAACAAGAGGATCCAACCTTGACCTACTTAAAAGAACAGTTTTCGAAAGTAGATTCAAATTTCAGAAATATGGAAAGGCTTTTCACCGAAGTAACAAACCTCATTAAATCAAAGGGTCTCAAGTCGCAGTTTTCAGGAATTGAACAAAACATTCACGCTTTGTCATATCGTCTACATATGTTAATATCAGCTCCTAAAGATGCTGTCAATGGACAAAAGTCGCGCTTTATTAAGGCATTCGAGGTCAGTTATCAGAGTGCAGCTCAAAAGATATATAATGGTATTATGACAAAACGATCTTTTACAGACAATATTCCAGAGGAAGCAATGGCTTATACAAATTACGATCGTAAAAAGATGCAATCGGTAATGGCTGGATGTGCCGCGCTTCTCATGACAGCTGTGAGGATTAATTTAGCCTATTTGAAGCTCACAAATAGGAAAGGCTCCTATAAAATGGAAAAAACAATATGGGAGGCAAACATCAAGAAAGTCCTACAGAAAGGAAAATGTGTGGATAAGAAAGTTGCTAATGCGTGGGAAACTCAAAAGACGGAAGATTTGAAAATGCTTTCTGCACAGCACAAATATGATAATCACGATCAATTTGCAAAACGATTGTACGATTTCTACACGAAAAAATATTACTGGAGGGATTGGGTCGTCATCGTATACAACAGAATGGCTGAGTCATGGACAGGAAATAATGGTCATGGTTTTAAGCTCTGTGGAGGGGATAAATACATTAACAAAGACGGAAGGAATGTTTTAACATCAAGCGTACCAAAAGAAAAACAGAAGATAAACATATGGCATTACCAAGGGCAAATGAACCATGTTAGAACTGAGACCGTAGTTTGGGGGGTTCATTATGCTTGGTCTGCACAATCTGTTATTGATCATCTTAATAGGATTAGAGGGTCTGATGTATGCCTGACAGCCGCCATTTCTGACAGAGAGGGCGCTCGTGTCCATAGTGTCCCTGGCCGTTTAGCCTACAAGTGGAAATACTTTTATAACATGTACATATTCGGCTAAAATGTTCAAGACATATCTTCTTTTATCAAATAAAATCAATGCAACTGACTTTTCTATTTATACCTAAGTTTGATAGAATAAAATCAAATATGCTTAACTTTGGTCTAAAATTTGCAGCTATCCAATGACATCTGCTAGTGTCTCAATTTAAACGAGGAATATTTTTAAAAAAAAACATTATCATGTTCCACTTTCAATGTTTTTAGTTTCCCATATTCCTATTCAAATAAATAAACAAGAACAAAACACAACTTCTCTTTTACACAAACACAACCTCACCACAAACACACCTTTCTCCTTGGGGTCTGAACTTAATTAATGGGATTTAATCAAGTACATGGCGGTTTAAGACCACAATGTATAGGTTGGTTTAAAATTAAGTAATCATTTACATCATTAATTGGAAAATTAATTGGAATTATTAATTAATATTGATTAAAATATTATTGGGGTAAACAACTAAAAAATACGAAAAAATATGAATAGAAAGGTGAGATGTTTCAATTAGCATGTCATATAAAATTATGTTTTTATCTTGTTTAATCGCTGATATCTTTAAATAAATTGTATTTTCCCATACCCCCCACCCCCCCTTAAAATAAAAAAGACAAGAAACACATACAACCTCTTTTTCACAAACACACCATCAAAGCTTTTTTTTCATGAGTTAAAAGTAAATGGTGTAAGGACGCGGCTGATGAAGTTTTATTCTTCCCATACTATCTGACACAACTTAAACGCTGATTTAAAACATCAGTAACGCAACTGTATATTGTCGCAAGATTTGTAGATGTACAAATTCATATTACAGCTATAAGCGTCTTGCAACTGTATATTGTCGCAAGATTGGTAGATGTACAAATTCATATTACAGCTATAAGCGTCTTATCATTGACAAAACTTAACATGAAAAAATGATACAGGTAATATTATTTCATTTAATAAATTTTACGTAAATAATAGAGTTACTCTTACTTGTAATGTGACGGCTTATATCGGCCATCGTCGATTTATAATAAATTTAATATAAGAAGCAAAAAACATGTAATTTAAATGCAATTTATCACTGAAATTGTGTAGATCATATAAAGATCTTAGTATATCCTTCACTCTTTATTATTCTACATCCATCAAATAAATTTAAAAGGATTTTAAAGCGACATTACGGCTGCAAATCGTGTGTCTTTTCATGTAAATTCACAAAAGATATCATTAAGAAATAAGGTAAAAAGTTGTAGTCAGGAATTTCAAAAACATATTCTCTTCCATTCAAAATTAACGTAAGTAGAATCTGCCGAAAAATCACTGGTCGTACAATTTAGATCTCTATACTTGTACCACGTGAATTCAAAAATGACACTTGCGTACACTATAGGGTTTACAATCGTAATGGAATATTATGTACATGTAAAAGCGGTTCACAAAAGCAAAATATCGATAAATTAATAATATTTAACATTTCAGTTTGTATTCGGTCGAATTCAATGTAATTAAGTACAAATGTATGTTGACGTTTTGTGTACGAGGGCTTTTAATCTCTTTTAATTCAAACACATATCCGTAACATTTTTTATCCAATTTCTGATTGTTTTTAGAACTCAATTTTGGGTATGACCCTTAGTATACTGGAAAATGTCAGATCCAATGATTTCCTTGACTTGTTTTCCTTCAGAAAGCTGTTTTTTTTCAAGTTTGGAAATAGAAACAAGTCAAATGGTCAAAGATCTTGCAAATATTGTTAATGTGAAAAAACAATAACTCTCTGTTTATCCCGAAAACCCCTTTATTCTTCGGGGCATGCAGGTTTGGACGTTGTCATGAAGAAAATCAATGTAGTGGATTCCTAATTCTGGGTCCTTCCTAATAAACCTTTCGTTTTTTGCCGAAAAATTGCTTTCTAGACTCCTCAAGATATTAAACTGTCTCCCCGAATACGAATTTGAACACCAATACCACTAATATTTATGAAAACTGCGCTCTTGCATAACTTTGCTTTTTTCAGACCTTCGCCGTTTTTTCAAGTACATCTCATGTATATACTAACCTACCTGAGAACATATGTGAATCTGTAGTACCGCCAATTGTAATTTCTGACCACTATCCGATTTGTTTTACAAGAAAATTACATGATTATGTAAAGAAGCATAAACACACAGAGATAACATACAAAGACTTCAAAAAGTTTAATGAAATAAATTGTCTCTCAGACTTGGAAAAAGTTAATTTTCAATCTTTAGATTCACTCTCTAATCCTAATGATGCATTAAATAAATTTTATTCACTTTTTAATGTGTACTAGACAAACAAGCAAAAATAAAATCTAAAAGAGTGAAGTATGATGCAAGACCAAAATGGTTAACCCAAGAAATTCTTGAAGCACAGCACAAGCGCAATAATTTTCATAAAATTAAGGACTTTGAAAACTACAAATTATGGCGAAATAAAGTAACGTCACTAATTGAAAATGCAAAAAATAATTATTATAAATCAACTGTAGAGCAAAACAAAAATCCACGCCAGATGTGGGATGCATTAAACAAATTAGCTTCTACCCCCCAAAATTATAATCCGACGGCACTTGAACAAAATAATAATGTAACCGAGGATACACAAGAAATTACAGAGATATT
>PRKT01000546.1:172355-184719 GCA_003671525.1 Saccostrea glomerata | reverse complement strand
TTACAACAGTTCCATAATTGGACAGTGCAGTTTTTTTTTATTAACGTCATTATAAACACTGTTAAACATATTAAATCTAACAGTCGAATATCTTTGGATATGGGGTAACCCATATCTATTCTTGTTACTAATGCAAATTTTATCTGTTGATTAATCAGAGCCGTAAATGGTTAATTACAAAGATTTTTTTATGACATTTTTCCGAAAGATCTCTGTCAAAGAGACATATGAATATTAAAATTAATGGGTGGATCAAACAATTTTTTTTCTTCCTTGAATATGAGCACTTTCTTACAGTTTTTTACTGAAAAAAGCAACGTAATTTCATTGATTTTTTTTTAGAAATGCACAGCTACTGATATATGGGTTCAACCAACGAATAAATGTGTTTGCACCCATAGTATGTAACTTGTTCAATGTTTTTTTGAAAGACAGACAATCGTATTTTTATTGTTTGGAATATCCAATGGATATTTATAGCCAATACTGATTGGGCGTTGATACTATATTTAGGTCGAAAACACAAGACGCTTATATTATTGTAAGGAAAACTGCACCCACTCCATATTATGGCATATAAATAAAATAAACACAAAACTGCAATTTGGGTTATATCATTTTATTTGTAAATACATATGCTAACATTTTAAGCCCATATTTTTTTCAGATTCTATAAAGTTTGCCATAAATTAATAAATAACATCTAAATAGGTCGAAAATACAATACGCCAGGATACGTCCTCAGAAAAAGATTCAGGTGCATGAATTGTCAACGAGTCTTCAGATTCTGGCTCTGATTTTGACGAATATGATTCTGACAGCGAACATTCATTTGGTAGCGAGACGGATGTAGTGATGATATGATACCGAATCAACAACGTTTGAATTTGAAAGTGAAACAGGTACATGTAGTTTGATCTTGGTTTATAATACTATGTACATTATGAAAAAGGCTTATTGATATGTAAACAAAGTACTCAGAAGTACAGATAGCCGGGCTCATTTACAGACTAGAATGGATTTCTTACATGAATCATGTTTATATTCTGATGAAAAAATTATTTCAAAACTATCAATATAAATGATAAGAGACTGACAGTGAGTTTTTCAATCCTAATACCACGGTCCGATTTTGTCAGAATCAGAATTAATCTGGTACCGCAGCTGAATGTAAACAAACATGCCAGTCTGGTTCCCCCTCCTGCTTTACCTCGTATGTGTATGTGTATATGTTAAATTTTCTCCAGAACTTATTGGATGCTACATAGGAAGAAAATGGGGTCATACTGAACAGAATTGTTTGGATACACCTTATAGATTTTGAAAGCCTGAGACCTCAAGATCAACCCAAACGGTGTACCGAACATGAAGAAAAAAAGAAAAAAAAGTTTATAATTGAAGAAGCTTGCTTAGTGACCAATATTTCAGGGTATTTCATATATGTTAACTTGTACAATTTTATTGGTACATGTACTTCAACATTGTTAACATCTTAATATTTCATATGTATCAGGTTTCACTTGCAGGAATACACAAAAATTCAGAGTAAATTTTCAGTGTTTGTTTTGTTAGATAAGGTCAAAGATCAAGTTCAACAGTGTTTTTGTTTTACCAGATATAACACTATTATAAAGACTAATTTCCTGTATACAGGTATAGCAAATAATTCATAATATGACTTGGGAAGCTGTGATTTTTTCTTTTAAATCTTATCTTAATTTAGAATCATGATGTATACTTAAGCAAGTATAATTTTTTTCAATCATACAAAATTTCAAGGTCATTTTAATTTTGGAAGTGAATATAAAATATCAGGAAGCAGTCAAGCATTGTAATTTTTGTTATTGTTGAATGTACTTAGTTATTGAGTGATATTCAAATTTTAATCTGCAATGAAATTAAAAATTAGAAATGTCCTAATTTGTTGATTTAAAAAACTTGGTGTTCATTCATTTTGAGTTTGTTGCCATGACAATATTTCTGTCAAGAAAATGGCTCTGATATTCCTTTTTGTTCAGTTTGACCCATGACCTTTGACATTGTGACCTCAAAATCTAGAGGGGTCCTCTACTTTTCAAGAAACCAGTATACTAAATTTGATGTCTGTGAAGCAATGGGTCCTAAAGATTTTGAATGATTAAAATCTACATTGTGGTATATTTAGATAATTGTAACCCTTGACCTTTGACCTCGTGAATTCCAAACTAAAAGGGGCCATCTACTTATTTGTAGGTACCAGTGTACTATGTTTATTATCTATTGAGCAAATTTATTTTTTTCTTCTAAGATTAGAGAGAACACACTTGATCTATTGACTGATAAACAGGTGCTAAGCAGTATGTGAATATCACCCTTTTCAAAGCACTGTAAAATAATACAATTCAGGTACCCCCCCCCTCATTAGCCCCATTTAACCCCTAAGAAATAATTAAATTGATTAAGAACAAAAATGTACAACATACTGGTATTTTTTAAAAGCAAAATTTAAATTATTGAAAATATTCAACTAAGCAAAAAAACTCCTTGCTGAAGTTCAAGGATGAGATAATTTGAAAATTGAAAAAAAAATGTCCAACTTTAAGTAAAAAGTACAGCCAAAAATTTGAGAGTCCAAAGACAGATTTTTTATATAATGTAGAAAGACGTGTTGTCTAATAATTGGTATATGATTGAGTTAATTCTAAGCGTCACTTTCTGAGTTATAGGTTTTTGAAAAGTGAGTATTTTCACCAGTTTTAAAAAATCTGGAAATATGCCAGATTTGTGACCTTTTTGCACTCAAACGGGGGCACAGTTTGCGATTATCAAAAATTTTCCGAAACAAGTGTATCTTGTTACTTTCAACCATATATGGATATTTTATATCATTATTAAATAAAATGCTGAATTTTTTAATATAAAATCCTATAAAATTCCTGTTTTCAACCTGTGTAAGGACCAAGAATTCTATTTTTAGTAACAATGTCGATTTACTCCCTTAAGTGAGACCACACTGAAAAAAAATTTGTAGCAAAATATTTCATATTATAGAAGAAATTCACACACAAAATATGAAGTTGATCAGAGAACCTTGCTCCCATAACCTTTTGCATGGTTTTCTCATAGACATGCTCTTTAAACCACTGGATTCTAGATCTGTTGACAGCAAAAAAGAAAAACACGGGAAATGCTAAAAAACTGATTTGCGTATAAACAGTTAGATACCTTGGACCTGCTCTAAACAAGTTTCAGCAATCAGTTATCATTCATAACTGCGAACCCTAGCGGCAGTTGAAAGGCCTTGTAATTGGTCATCAACAAAACTACTTTGTTTGAGATCACTCTCCTTCGCACTTTGAAGTTGATATTAGACTGATCGCGGAATACCTCATTGATATCAACGTTGTCTTCAGACATCCCATTTCCGGTTCACGAAACAGAATTAAACTTAAATCAAAGTTTTAATTGCCTGTAAAATGTTTATCAATTATTGAATTAACCTCTAAATTTTCAAATAACACCACTTTTGGAAAACAATGTGGAGAAATACTTTTATTTCAAGGTAGATGACTTCTAAAACATTTAAATACATCATAAAGAGATCGACTTAAACTTTAGATGTTTCATGATCCCATAGCCCAGTCTTCCAACAAACTGTTGAATGTCAGGTGTGCACTGAGTGCGCAGGTTTATTAGCTGACATTTTCAAATATTTAAATTAGATCTTTGTTTCGCTCCCAATTTCTGATCGTCGCTAAACTTTTGATTTCAATCAGATTGATATTTATATGAAACAAAATTAATTCAAAGACTTTCTACATGAGAAAAAGAAAGCATTTGACGTGGCATTCAAATTGACATTGATATAAATCGTCGAGATATTATCAATTATCAATATCACTACGTCTATTAATATTAATACAGCACTTTGATATATATCTCAGTGAACTTAAAATGATTCTGACACATATGATTCATTTTGGATTTCTTTCTAGAAAAAGAATTGTAATAATATATCATTTATGTTACGTGATGTTTTTATCGTCAACTTCCCTTACTTATGAAGTAACATTCCCTTTTCATCTGCAATTGGGGTTAATGTGTCCAAGTTGATTAGAAAGAGTTGAGCATGCATTCGTAAGAACAATTTGTTAAACGTTACTTAAAATTGACAAACAAGTTGATGAAATAAGAATATCAACCGTCTCACAAAGACGTTCTATATTCTTTCATTAATTCGAAGGACGATTGTCCTGCTTATCGTTAAGCCATTATTTCACATTGAATTGTCTGCGATCTTTTCCCGTTTTTTTAATCATGACTCAGAGCACATAAAATTTAGGAACGGTTAAGAAAAATGGGATACTTACATTTTCATAGCATCGGATCCCATCTCTGATGTTTTGTTCTCCTTGTTTGCTCCTGATTTGTTAGTTTAAATTGACTTAAGCATGACGAGTTATCATTACCTTTTTTGTCCGTAAGAACTGAAAGATGAAAAGATTTTTGTCAGATTTGAAGAGGACATTAAAATTTATAAATAATTCTTTTCTTTTTTTTTTTATTTTCATCCATATTTTTTTTTTTTTAATGTTGAGAATATGATTTTGAATTAAAGAAATTTGCGTCTATAAAACTCGAATTCCATAAAAATACATAATTTGTAAAATAAGATGGATTATAAGTAATATAGTATTTATTTTGAATATTAAATTGTTTATTAACATATAGTATATCAAATGTTTCATCTAAATTCAATGCTATCTGGTCATTAAAAAAACCTTTGTTTTTTATCAAGAAATTGCTTATATGATCTACATATGTAAGAAAATATTTTCAATTGATAATCTGTATACCAACTAAATATTTTATTCCATTTATAGAAATAGGTGCAATTGAAAAATATTCTTCTTTTCTTTCATGCTATATCTTGAATGTTTATTTTTATTTTTTATTCTAGAGCCCCCTCTACTATTCATCGCAAACATGCAGATCTTTCGTCTATTGCTGTTTGTGTTTCTGCTGGTCTTAATCGCTGACCTTCAGGCTGACGTAGGGGATGATGCAGCAAAGGCAACAGAGGTTGTGAAAGCTGGAATTGAGGCAACCAATGCTATAACTGAAATTATGTCGCAGGTCAAGACCCTAGCTAAATTCTCTAAAGGTATGGGTAAAGTTGGTCTGGTTTTGGCTGCTATTGGAGCAATTATGGATATCATAACCATATTTCTCCCGAAACAAGAGGATCCAACCTTGACCTACTTAAAAGAACAGTTTTCGAAAGTAGATTCAAATTTCAGAAATATGGAAAGGCTTTTTACCGAAGTAACAAACCTCATTAAATCAAAGGGTCTCAAGTCGCAGTTTTCTGCAATTGAACAAAATATTCACGCTTTGTCACATCGCCTACATATGTTAATATCAGCTCCTAATGATGCTGTCAATGGACAAAAGTCGCGCTTTATTAAGGCATTCGAGGTCAGTTATCAGAGTGCAGCTCAAAAAATATATAATGGTATTATGACAAAACGATCTTTTACAGACAATATTCCAGAGGAAGCAATGGCTTATACAAATTACGATCGTAAAAAGATGCAATCGGTAATGGCTGGATGTGCCGCGCTTCTCATGACAGCTGTGAGGATTAATTTAGCCTATTTGAAGCTCACAAATAGGAAAGGCTCCTATAAAATGGAAAAAACAATATGGGAGGCAAACATCAAGAAAGTCCTACAGAAAGGAAAATGTGTGGATAAGAAAGTTGCTAATGCGTGGGAAACTCAAAAGACGGAAGATTTGAAAATGCTTTCTGCACAGCACAAATATGATAATCACGATCAATTTGCAAAACGATTGTACGATTTCTACACGAAAAAATATTACTGGAGGGATTGGGTCGTCATCGTATACAACAGAATGGCTGAGTCATGGACAGGAAATAATGGTCATGGTTTTAAGCTCTGTGGAGGGGATAAATACATTAACAAAGACGGAAGGAATGTTTTAACATCAAGCGTACCAAAAGAAAAACAGAAGATAAACATATGGCATTACCAAGGGCAAATGAACCATGTTAGAACTGAGACCGTAGTTTGGGGGGTTCATTATGCTTGGTCTGCACAATCTGTTATTGATCATCTTAATAGGATTAGAGGGTCTGATGTATGCCTGACAGCCGCCATTTCTGACAGAGAGGGCGCTCGTGTCCATAGTGTCCCTGGCCGTTTAGCCTACAAGTGGAAATACTTTTATAACATGTACATATTCGGCTAAAATGTTCAAGACATATCTTCTTTTATCAAATAAAATCAATGCAACTGACTTTTCTATTTATACCTAAGTTTGATAGAATAAAATCAAATATGCTTAACTTTGGTCTAAAATTTGCAGCTGTCCAATGACATCTGCTAGTGTCTCAATTTAAACGAGGTATATTTTTAAAAAAAAACATTATCATGTTCCACTTTCAATGTTTTTAGTTTCCCATATTCCTATTCAAATAAATAAACAAGAACAAAACACAACTTCTCTTTTACACAAACACACCCTCACCACAAACACACCTTTCTCCTTGGGGTCTGAACTTAATTAATGGGATTTAATCAAGTACATGGCGGTTTAAGACCACAACGTATAGGTTGGTTTAAAATTAAGTAATCATTTACATCATTAATGGGAAAATTAATTGGAATTATTAATTAATATTGATTAAAATATTATTGGGGTAAACAACTAAATATTCATAATTGTATATCAAATTTTAATTAGGTTATGATTACATAACCATTTAATGTGATTTACATTATTTATTTGAATATTGGGATCGAACATTGTCAATTATGGATAAAAGAATTTTAAGGTTCCTTAAAATTCTTTATGTATATTGATAATGTATTTCTTTCTCAAATGCTGGAGTTATCGGTCATGCGATATACTCCAGCTTAATTTCAATAGCACCTTCTTATCTGTGGTTCTATGAGAAAACCAGGCAGAATTGTAAAATAAAAAATTGATAGCTTGTTTTATTTATAGTAACAGGGCCGTCATTAAAACGAGGAAAATAAAGCATAAGAAAGGGAAAATAAAGAGAGACTTTCATTTAATTTCAATGCAGCATTAGCACCAAAAGCAATCATTTACACATAAACTACTTAATATTTAATATAAAAATTCAAGATTATGAATTATGTTTGATAATAAAAGATTTCTTGTCAAACATGCAATGTTGCCATAGCAACACATCAAAAATGTCTCTTTTAAAAGAAAAATCGTTTTGGATGTAAAGGTATTATAAAAATCTTCATATTAAACAGGGTTTGGACGCTTATTATTTTTAAATTCAAAATGAATGAAAAAGTTAGGTATGTTTGAATTCTCTATACTATAGGAATTTTTTGGATTTTGAGAAAATCTGTCATTTTTTGAATAGTTAATCAGTGTAAAATTATCAGAGAAATTTGGGTAAAAATAAACATAAACATAATAAACAGAAGACAATTCTTTCTTATTAACTGATTATTATTTTTCATTAATGTTGATCTATAAATAAAAATAATTATTCAAAATGATTTACGGTACTTTCTAGCGAATGAGACTCATAAAGTATATGGAATATGGAAACGACCATTTTTTTTCTCACAACTCTTCACTTATAATCATGATCATGCAAACATCTTTGGACTGTCCGTGGATTAACAAAGTCATTAGCATCCCTGCTTTCATTAAATTCAGCAGTGAAAGATTTGACTTTTGAAGGTCATGCACTTCTGTTGCATGTGGAGGACTTACAGAAAGTATTTATTCATGTCGAAAAAAAATTATTGTCACACTTGGTGCATTGTCAAACTGTCCCTAAACACCATCAAGTGACAATACCCGAGGGCCTTCTCTTACTTTGCCGAAGTGAATTATTTAAGGTTACAAAAGAATATGTAAATTTCAAATACTGTATACAGAGGTATTTTCGCCCTGTGTTATTTTCGCCCTTTTGCACATGCGAACAATTTTGCCCCGTTTTAAATTCGTCCATTCATAGTTCTGTTTAAGAAATTGTGCTGTGTAAATTAAATTCGCCCCGTTTTAAATTCGCCCAATCAAGAAGAGGGCGAAAGGGGCGAAAATAAAACTGGGGCTAAAATTTCCCTGTATACAGTATGTCAAACGAGTCACAGAAATAGTCATTGTACTCATTGGTACAAGACTATAGGCGACGTTCACACTATGCACCCACCAGACCAGAAGGAGAATCCAGACAGAGAAGTTAATTGCCCCGTTTCCAGAAGATATGGCGACATGAGAGGATACTTGTACCTGTTGGTTCTGGTAATACATGTAATATATATAAACACTAAAATAACATTATCTTATACATGTATATGGATACAATTTTGATTGGCCCTCAGATGATTTTTAAGAATTTCTGGTGTACATGTAATATGAAAGAATATTGATTCGATGTAGATTTACCATGTTTACATTCCATATATACATGTATTTTACTCAATAAAGTGGAGAGCTATAATTACATTTAAACTGACAAAGCTACATACAAGTAAAATTGATAGGGGAGTCTAAAGGTTATCATTATGATTTTTATTATGAATCATATCACATTTAGGTGTAGTACACCATCGAGTAAGTTACTAGACTACATTAAAAAATAAATATAATTCATAAGTGTCTTCAAAGCTCATGTATATATATTGGATCTCAAAGAATCCTATCCACATGCACACTTATTTTCCTTTTAAGGTAGCGGTTATATATTTTATTGAAAGAAAATTAAGTAACCTCAGGTGCCTGTGATCCCGTTCAATTAGAATGGATATCTGTTGAAATGCAAGAAAAATTTAACAGCTCTCATTGATTATAAATTGCAGGTTTAAGTAGGAATTGTTCTGAAAGGCACAGAAAAACTTAGTCCACTAAAGTGGACATTGAGGATGATAAGTGATGATAGATTCAAGGTTGGTACATTGTATACATGTGATATTGCATAACCCCCAAACAACACCTATTATATGAATGCCCAGGCCACTAATAAAAACTCAGAGCCCCTTCCCCCTCCATGCAATCTGAGGGGTTTTTTTATTGATAAGGTAATGCAGATTGTCTGCAATGTTTAAAAAACTAAGCTTATCATTTCTCCGAGATTAACATCTGTCAGTTTAAGATTGAAATTTTATAAAGCAATGAATAGATGATCTTTCTATATGTTTAGTGCACAAGTACAACAGAAAGCAATAATAATTTTGAAGTTGTTGGTCTTCAATGTGCTAAATACACAACAACAAAACTACAGATGTACCTACAAAAAAAATCAGAGTATATAAACAGTTTTGTAAATGATTAATTACTTCATTTTTTTTTCAAGGATTCTGTGGCAGTTTTACAACCCAATTAACACATCAGATATACTCTCTTTGTCCAAAAAACAAAAAAATGGAGAAACAAAACAGCCAATCACACTTTATTTCAAACAATTCCTTCTATTGTCAGAGGGTGGGAGGGGAGGGGGGTGTTGTAGGGTGAGACCACAGTAAAAATTAAAACTTAAAAGGATAAAAAAAAACCACTGACAGTTAGTCAAAGCATTCTGAATAAGTGTAGATTCAAGTGTTAAAGTTTAATCATAGCAACCTCCCCTTTACGGGTGGATTGGGACCAATTATTGATTTAATCTGTTCAATACTTAACTGATTTCTGCTTTTTTCCTAGCCACAGTGCCTAGGTGAACGATATGGCCCATGAGCCTCTTATTTTTAATATTCCATGGAAGACTTGTCCTTGAAGTGTGATTATAGTCAGAACTAAAGCCGAGCTCGTTGCAAAGCAACGAGTAGGTCTTCCGTCCTGTTTGACCGGAAGTAACTTTCATTTTAAAAAAAAAGAGTAATGAAGTCCAAAAGTGGTTTAATCTATGTTAATTATTGCAAAATTAAGCCATTTTTTGGCAACTCCCGGTTAGACCGGAAGTACCGTCGACGGATGGAAAATTAAGATTTAAGCTTCCAGTGACATATGATATCCAAAAACCTTTCAAGAATAGCAAAAATATGCAATTTTTTACTACTTCCGGTTAATCGGTTAAACGGAAGGGCCGTCGCCGGACGTATGTTGACGACTCCATTAGATTGAGCTTTACATTTTCAACAACTTTGCTTCTTTGATGTATAACAAATTCTCAATACTTTTTGAGATATCTGAAAAAATAACTTTTGGTCCCTCTAGATCCCTTAATTTAGGGGTCAGTCCTTTTTTCGACATATCATTTGAAAGATCTTCTAATTCTGCACAAGTTATGTTCTATATATATTTTAACAATACATTTTTTGTTTAGAAGATAAAAAGCAAAATATGAGTAATTTTTTTTGTTCTTTTAAGCGTTCTAATTTTTTACCCCTATAAAGTGCCATTTTGAATAGAGAAATCGACAAACAAAAATTGATGTGCAAAAAATCAAGCCTTCTATTATCTAAAATCAGTAGAATTTCTGCTCCAGCTTAAGCCGTCTCTGAGCCTGTTTCCGGAAACGAAAGCCTATCAATTTTCGTTTAAAGGGAAATAACTCAAAACCGGAAGTGACTTTTTGAAATTTTAGTCAGCATTATGAATGAGCGAGATATGAAACCTCAAATTTGGCGTCTAGGAAGCAGAAGGAAAAATGAATAATAATCTTTACCAACAGAATCAGTAGAAGGTCTTCTGTTGGAAACGAAAGACCTTAATTATGTCGTCTTCAACATTTACAATATCTCTTATCAAAACTTATCTTTTTCAAGGCAATCCAGTCAGAATTCAGAGTTTTGTCTGAGTCAGTCATCCTAAGGAACTGTAAGTGACTGGAGATGACCCACATACTATTGAGAAAAGCTAAACAAGGGTATGAAGATACTGTAAATTCACGCCCAGGTTACGCTTCACCCTGAATACATCATTAGATGAGGTACAGAAGTCTACAAAAGACTATGTGACACAGAAAGCTAATGAAGTTATTCAGTGTGCCTTTGAATGCATTGCACCTTGTCAAGAAAATGCTTCAATGCACTTGTTTACATGTTATTACATGTCAGAGGAAAAAAGATAAAAACTGATGCATTCACAGAAGCTTTAATAAAAGCATACGATCAGGATCATTAGCCTCATGGACATCAGAGTCAAGTACAGATACTATCATTTTTTGTGAACAACTTTTCAAAAACCGAACTTTGTAAAATGTCGCATGGTTTAACAAAGTTCAAAATAGATTCTGCAAGAAAATATGCATCAACTAATTGTCCTGGCTACTTTTTTCATCCTTTGTTATAAAAACAAAACAGTGGAGCTACAGTCTCTTCAGAGACTTCTGGCCTATTTACATGTACAGAAGTATTTTTATCAAAATGTTCAATCACTGTACAAAACATTTCTGTAGAAAAAATATTGATTTTTTTAAATAGTAGCCTAATATAGTTTTAAAAAGTATGAATAAAAAGGAAATAACTCTGTCGCAAAAAATCACAATTTTTGGGGAAAATTCCCCAACTTCAAAATCGCATAGTGTCACCAATAATTAAAACCCGACAATTTGCTTGTAGGAAATTATTATTAAGTTCACAACCTTTATCTTAAAACAAAATAATTTAAAGTCTAAGCGTCCAAACACAGTTTTAAAACATGTCCAATATCGACCCTTGTCCCACATTTTTCAGTCTGTTTCATATCAAGAGTTATTCCCTTGTGTCTAACTATAGCATTGATTTTAAATACCAAAAAAAATTGTGGATAATGAAATAAATAATATATATTTATACCCGCACTTTCTAAAGAAAGTTCGGGTATATTGTTGTTACTCATGTCCGTCCGTCCGTCCGTCTTTCACACTTTTCTTCCCTGAACTCCTCCTACATTTTACAAAGTAGCTTAATCATCTTTTTGGAGATGGTTGGTGGTGTCATGTAGATGTGCAGTAAGGTTTCGGAATTTTGATTTTTCCCCAGGGGGTCAAATGGGGGTCAAAAAATGACGTTTTTTATGCTAAAAGTCCCGTCTTCCCTGTACTCCTTCTACATTTTACACAGTAGCCTAATCATCTTTTGGGAGATGGTTGGTGCTGTCATGTAGATGTGCAGTAAGGTTTCAGTATTTTCATTTTGCCCGTGGGGGAGGGGGGGTCAAATGGGGGTCGAAAAATGACGTTTTTTATGCTAAAAGCCCCGTCTTCCCTGAACTCCTTCTACATTTCACTCAGCAGCCTAATCATCTTTTGGAAGATTGTTGGTGGTGTCATGTAGATGTGCAGTAAGGTTTTGGAATTTTGATTTTGCCCCGAGGGGGTCAAATGGGGGTCGAAAAATGACATTTTTTATACTAAAAGCCCCGTCTTCCCTGAACTCCTTCTACATTT
>PRKT01000546.1:97457-168682 GCA_003671525.1 Saccostrea glomerata | reverse complement strand
CCCCCCCCGGAATTTGCAGGACTATAATATACACTGAAGCAAATAAAAATGACTTTGGATGCCCTCCATCCTAGAAAACCACCATATTTTCCCTTTTTTTTTCTTTTTTTTTTTGCTTCTCAGGAAACTCTAGTCTGGAAATCCCCCCTCAATCCCAGAAAAAAAATTCTGTATCTTGTAACTGAATGTAACGTCGATAACGGGCGATGACTCTTCAGAATGTGAAATTCGTCTTATTGCAGCATCAGATGACCTTTAAACTTTAACCTAACCAGTTGCATTTCAGACTATTTTACCCAAATCTATACCAAAACTTGTACTTAACGACTGTCATAGGTCTCGTCAACTTCATGAAATATAATCCAATTAAAGCACAAAATCATTCCTACTGAGAAACATGCAATAATGTGTACACCACACTAGTACTGCACGTGCAATCTAAAAATGATAATGGTAAAACTAGTACTTAATTGGGTATGTGACGCAAGCCTAATGTGATGCAGGTGTTCAGATACATTTATAGTACAAGAACAAATTTAAAATTATCATTTAAAAAAGATGTTTTATCTTGACTTTGCCATCTAGGCCTATTTTCAAAAACAGGCAAATAGGGTGTGTTTGTGTGCGAGTGTTGATGGGAGAGGGGTGGGGGGTTGACTAAATTGATTGGGTATATGGCAGCTTTCATGGTGTTTCTGCCTAATCAAATATAAAAAAAGTTTGTACATTTTGAAAAAAATCATCAAAAATGCTTTACACTAATTTGAATAATATTATTTGTTGTTGATCTATATGAGAAAATAGATTTAAAAAGTTCCAATTATGGGCCAAAATCTATATCCCCCTTTATCAAACCTAATTAACATCATTAATTAAATTTTGGTGTTTAATTTCAGACTGGTAATGAATTAAGAATATGAAATACTTATAAGATCGAGGCCCATGGGTCACATGAATACATATGTAAATTATTGAATTATATTGACTTTTTCCTTGGTAAAGCCCAATTTGAAAGAGCGTGCATTTAGAGGCAAACACCTTAGTGCGGGTATTTCTGTCTCATGACAGCATCTAGTTTCTTTTGTTCTTACTTTTGATCACTCAATTTTTTAATGAAAAGAAGAGAATGGTGAATGAAAATAGCAGTGTTTACAAAATTGTGAATACCAAATGATGATAAAGATGCTTCCTTATGGGGTACCCCCCTTGGTGGGCCCTTATATTCAAAATTTTCAGAAAACTTTTTTCTTGTGATTATATGCTATATAGTTGGAGTCTTTTGGGAAAATTTCATTAAAGTGAGTGACACTTCATGTATGGCCCCCTGCCTGGTTTTCTCATAGAACCATAGTTATATGGTAAGTTATGTGAATGCCGCGAGATAGAACCAATAGAATCGTTTCGCGGGAAACTGAAGGTGCGTCTCTTTAGAGATAGCGTGGGTCGCCACTTTCTTTCAGGACGCCGGAGAATTAACTCACTCGAAATTTTTTACGATGTTTATCCACCTCCACCCCTCCACCTTCCCTTTATAATGAATGAACCCATATTTTATTTGTTTCTGTATTCCGGTTTCAGACCACAAGGTAAAGGTTGGTTTAAAATCATGTAATCATTTACATAATTAATGGGAAAATTAATTCGAATTATTAATTAATATTGATTAAAATATTATTGAGGTAAATAATAAAATATTCATAATTGTATATCAAATTTTAATTAAGTTATGATTACATAACCATTTAATGTGATTTACATCATTTTATCATTTTATTTAATTAAAATTTGGTTAATGAATAAAGTCACAGTGGTGGTAAAGTGCAACATAACTTATTGTTTCTGTATCATGTATGAATATGTATAAGATGAAGGGCTCAGGAGGTTAAGAATGGTTAATTACGTTGATGGAGGAAATGCATACTAATTGAATAGACTTGGAAGTATGCTATATGGTCTGGTCCGATATATAGAAATACTTCTAACGGCAAATAATTATTATTTGGTCCAGCATAGGTTTTTAACCTATTTCGAGTATGCTAAATCCGGAAAAATATGCTGGCTTTCATGAAAATGGCGTTAAAGAGGTCAAAATGGCGATTCAAAATGGCGGACAACAATTTTTTTTCTAATTTTCTCTTAAATATCGTTCAAAAAAGTAAATAATGTGTGAATATCTCACTGAGTGTAATACAAGTATAAAAATGAAAAACAAAATGCTAACATTATTAGTTTAACTCAGAAAATTTAGTCGCATCTACACTTAATTCGAATGTTCTCTGATTTATTTATCTATTGGTTCTATATTCTTCTTTGTTCAGGATTTTACATTTGCAAATATCCATACACTGCAGATTTGTATTTTTTCTCTGCATCTCACTATTCTACAACTGAATGATGGTGCAGCTGTAAGTTAAAAGTCAAAATGGCGATTCAAAGTTCGGATATTCATTTTTTTTTTTCAAATTATTTCTTTATGTCGTTTACATAGGAGAAAAAAAATTTGAATATCTTACTGAGCGTAGTTCTACCATGTACAATATGCCAAAAGAACACTAAAATTATCACTAATATTCCTTTAATTCGAAAAATTTATTTGTTTGAATTTGAAATGTGTTAATTAGCTCAAAATTGCGATTCAAAATGACGTCATATTCACTCGAATTTCGTAAAATACCCAAACTGCTGAATTTTGATTCGTCTTGCAGAAAATAAATTACGGTTTGTTTTTTATCTATAGTATATATAATATATTGATTAGTCCATTAATTATGAACAAACAAAAAATACTAGAAAAGATTCATATTTTCTGGAAATAGTTAAAACAAACTCGACGTAACAGTTTCTAAATCCCCCCCCCCTTCGTATTTAACCGTGTTCCAAAACCTTTGAGCCCCCGTCCACCTAAATTTGCACTTGAATCGCTGTCCTCGTCAACTTCTACTTCAACATCCCTCAGCACACTATCAAATATAACTGAAGAAATGCTTGTCCTATTTCATCGAACACCTTGTACTAGCTTTTGAAATTAGCACTTAACTTAGTATTATCCCCTTACATCTTCTATTCCAGCATTATTTGCTATATGTTTCAGTCTGTCTTCGGAATTTTGTTTTTTTTGTATTTTAAACACTCAAGTAAAATGGTGCCCCGAGTCAAGGATGAAAACCCCCTTGGCACGTAAAAGATCGTTTCTCTGGAGCTCGAAAAAGAGTAAGCTCACTGGGGGCCGCCAGAGAAACTGAAATCCTTAAAAAACCGATTATTTAAACTGATAGTTCGCCGAAACATAGCTGCAAAATTGCCGACTCGGCGTTAAACAATATACAATCAATCAATCAACACTCAAGGAACAACACATTTATGTTCAAGTGTTAAAAGTGTATTTCGTTTTCCAAAACCTTATGCAAACTGACCTAGAGGTACTGTGAGCAATTAGCTCACTAAACGATACCCCCGTCTCCCATATGAATATAATGACAGTGTCCATGTTTTGCTATGGGAAACCAAAAATATATTGTGTTAGATCAAAAAGTAAAATAGGAGGTGCAAAATGGCAATAATTATGTCATAACATTTTGTGAAAGTTTCATCAAATTTTAATCAGTGGTACGAGAGGAGTTGCAGATAGTAGATGGGTACCCCAAAGCGTAACAGAGGGACGGACGGACTTACCGATTACTCTATACCCTCCCACTTTTCAAGCAGGGGTATAAAAAATGTTACACATGTAGTGTAAGGTTGTATCAAGAATCGAGGGGAAATTGAACGCAAACATTTTCTTCTTTCAGATTTTGTAAATTTCAAAATTTTTTAAATTCATATACAATGTACACTGTTCAATACAAGATTTTCAGAATGCAGTTGAATTTTTGACAGAGAATACCGGTAACAAAGCTGGGTAATCAAGAAAAGTTGTAGTTTACGTATATTGTACTGGTAATTCTTAATAAATATGTTTATAATTCGATATTATAATATATTCAGAATTATATGTTGTAACAATTATTAGCCCTCTAATTGGTCGTGGTCCATCATTTTAAACATCATACTAAATTATGTTGCACTAGACCTTCCACATGAACATCAACATTCATTTTTTGTCTTCACAGGACTAAAAATAGACCAAGAATTTCCAACAACTGATATGATTTAACAACCCTCGAGCTACAATGTTCACTCGCTTTAATGTTCGGGGAATACTGCTCTTAGGGGTAGCTTTATTTTCATATTGTCCTCAAAACAGCAATTATTGTATGATATTATTATCTTTTTATAAAAGAAGAAGTGTGAGACAGGTAATAGGTAAAATGTCTACGGAATTGTCGTCAAAGAATTTATCTTAATAATAGAATTCATGAAACAAAAATCCGTCATTAACAAAAATATCCTCTAACTTTCATTGCATTTTGAACATTATTTCATAAATAAAAAAACTGTGATTTATTTTTTGCAAAACGAATCAGAATTAAGCAGTTGGGTTATTTTACGAAATTCGAGTATATATGAAGTCATTTGAATTGCCATTTTCAGCCAATTAATACGTTTCAAATTCAAACGACTAAATTTTCCGATTTAAAGTGACCATATTAGTGTTCTATTTTAATTTTACATACTTGTACTATGTTCAGTAAGATATTCACAAATCCTTTCTCCTATGTAAACGACATTAAGAAATAATTTGAAAAAAAATTTGAAAAAAATGAATATCCGCCATTTTGAATCGCCATTTTGACTTTTAACATACATCTGTACCATCATTCAGTTGTAGAATAGTGAAATCAGAGGAATAAATACAAATTTGCAGTGTATTGATATTTGCTTATGTAAAATCCTGAACGAAAAAGAAAATAGAACCAATAGACAAATAAATCAGAGAAAATTCGAGTTAGGTGTAGATGCGACTAAAGTCTGAGTTAAACAAGTAATGTTAGCTTTGTATTATAATTTTTATAGTTTAATCATATTTAGTTAGATGTTCAATCATTACCTCTCCACTTTGAACGACATTAAGAGAAAATTAGAAAAATTTGATGTCCGCCATTTTCATGAAAGCCAGCATATTTCAGCGGATTCAGTATACTCGAAATAGGCTAAAAAACTATGGTGGACCAAATAATAATTATTTGCCGTTAGAAGTTATTTCTAGCCTTCTTTTTAAAAATCAGGACCAGACTAATATTGGAATATTAGGATTCGAACATTGTCAATTATGGATAAATCCTTACCTTTCATGTGTTAAACGTAAATGGTGTAAAGAAAGAGCTGAGGAAGCTATCTTCTTCCACCTACTATCTGAAACAACTATCAGATTTAAAGCATCAGTGACTTTAATTTGATGTTATTTTTCACATCTGATTTATGATAAACTTGATATAGGAAGTAGAAAACGTGTAATTTAAATAAAACGCACGCAAATTCTGACCAATATCTCCAAATCTACATCAATGACCTCTATTTTTTTTTCTTTCATTATTTTTAACTTCTCGATATTTTTGACCGATCAGCACTTTAGTCGTAAAAGTTTGATACAAGAAATATTTTATTGCCTATTTAGTTTTTTTTATACCCCAATACATGTATATGTAACCTTTTCAGTGCTAAAAGGTCGCGCAATCATTTTTTCACATTAATTTGTCTGATTATGTTGTTCCATGATAAATTTACTAAAACAATTTTACCTTAAATAAGATTATATTTATTGTCATGGTTACATCTGATAAAATAAAATAAAGGTTAAAGTGATTAACAAAAGAAATACAATTTAAGTGCAAAAAGGTCAACATCTGATAAAATAAAATAAAGGTTAAAGTGATTAACAAAAGAAATACAATTTAAGTGCAAAAAGGTCAACTTAATTATACTTTAGTTCAGTAAGATGCATGCTGATAGTCATACTATATGAGTACATATCTAAATTATACTTCTAAAAAAATCCTTAATAATGTAAACTTCACAAGTGGCATACCTTAATTTTACAATAGAGTTTTAAGAAACTTTGTATTAACGCACTTTGAAAAAATATCTTTTTTTATTTTGAAAGTACTAGTGCGTTAATTTAGACCAATTCATCACATTTTGAAAAACACGTGTATGGCTTGGTCATCATTAAGTAAATTCTATGTATGTTAAATAATTGAACCTGCTTGTATAATTTTTCTGTGATTAGGTCATTTCATGATATGAGAAATAAACGATTTAAATATTTTTCGGTTATCATTAAAGTTATAAAAGATAAATGGGTCTTTTTGAAATTATTTGAATTTAGAGCATTGATTATTTCAAAGTGCGAAATGATATCAAAGTGCGTTGCCACATGCGCCGATGAATTGATTCAATTGATTAATTAAAGTTTTCCAAACGTATGGTAGTTAAAATACATGTCATTTTGTTCCTCAAAAGCAGCCGATTTTAAGATGTATGGATACATTTTTTTTGTGATATTAAATTTAGCAATGATCGACGAAGACTAACTTGTAGACGCCTATTTTATTTTTTAAAAAGTTAACCAATAATCAAGTATTTTAGAACCTTTGAAGCTTATGGTAGTCTGATTTCCAGGCTCTGCATATACGGACCTCCGAAATTTCAGAAGTGGGATCAGGTGCCAGGGAGGAGTGAGCATTCCTACATGCCTTCCAGTCGGTCAAACTCGCCTTGTAATCCTTGACATGATAGGGAAATAATGAAAAAATCAGTCGTAAATTCAATATATATAATGGACTATCAAATAGTATGAAAAATGTCAATCTGCATCTGAATCAATGATAAATTGTAAATGCTGACAAGGTAATTGTATCGATATCAATCTGTTCATTTACCTCGTTTTATAAATTGTACAAACAAAGAGCATGCTCCTGTGTGTCGATTCAAATGAGATAATAATTATCTTATGCAGGTGATGAAGGTAGTAAGGGAAGTTGACGATTGAAAAGATAAAGTCATCGTCGTAGAGTTTGGTTGTTAGTTGACCATTGACGTCATTTTCAAGTCAAACATCCAAATATGAAACAGATGTGTCAAACTCTTTGGTATCTTTTATCTCAAGCTCACCATTATATATCGTATCAACATAAGATTTTTTAATATGTGTTTTTAAAAAAAATATGGGGGGGCACAAGTATCAAATTTTAAAAGACCGTTTTTCACAACTTCAAAGAACCTTTGATCACGTGTAAAAATTAGCGACATCAATCAACCAAACTTGTAAGAGATTTATTAGGACCCGACACTCCAAACCACACTTCTAGTAGATATGTTTTTTGCACAGAGCAGATTAATATTTGATTTGAATTATGCAAGTAGTTGTAGAGTGGTTTGGCTACTAAGAAGCCTCATCAGGGGCCACGGACATAAATCAAAGTGTTTGTTTTAGGTGAGACCGGATTATTTCGTCACCTATATTCTTGTGTTTGCTGTACTATAAAGGGTTTGGAGATGGATAGAATATACAGATTAGTAAATAACGTGCCTAAGATAAGGGAGTGAAAGGTTAGTAAATTGAACGATGCTGGAAAGTGGAGAAATTGTCCCCAAAAGTGCGCAAAAAATATTGCGCCGTTAATTGCACCTTCTTTGCATTATGGGATCTGCAGTGTTATTGTCAAAGACAAATATATAAAACCATAACGCTACAAATCTGCAATTAGGAATTGATAAGCAAAAAAGTGAAAATCTTAATTCTAAAACAAAACCAGAGATTGGAAAAAATGGTATCAAAAGAGACTTTTATAATGTACCTTAAAGCTTGGTAACAGTGATCACTGATTAATGGCTAGTGATTAGGTCAAGGGGTTCTTAAACAGTGGGGTATGAGACTTTTCCATCAGTCATGGAAGAATTGAGTTTCTCTTAAAAGACCAGACAGCTGTAAAATAAATAAACAACAAAAAGTTTACAATACTTAAAAATGTGCACCAAATACAATAGCATATTCCTAGAAAAAATCTACAAGTATCGGTTAAATATTTATCATGCTAATAAAAGGACCAAAATGGAAGTATCAATACAAAAAAAGGAAGTATTCCTCACAACAAAGGCCCAGAAGACTAAGTAAAGAAGAGTTTCAAGACATTGTAAGGCCACAGAAAATGATTTTTTTTTTCATTTATAGATGTCAAGAGCCTAAGCAGTGAGATGAAGTTTCTACCACTCGGGCCAGGGAGGTCCAGCCAGTAGACACCCACTTAGAATTTGTGTCAAATAACCAATTTCTTATACAAATTACCTCACCAAGAAAAGACTGCCAAATTGTGGAACAATGCATTTAAAGAACACTCACATAAGTTTTCAGAGTGTGATGGTCCAGTGTACTGGAATTAGCATGGGGAGGAAATACAAGGCCTGGCAAGGATCCTTTCCATTCGATGTAAGAAGTACGACTACATGTATACCAGTCACCTAGAAAAGCTTTACGAAGAGGTGAGAAGATCTGCCAGAGGACGAAAAGCTGCACAACTAAATGTGACCATGGCTGTCGGTCACCTGGGTACCAATCTAACAAAAGAGGGTATGCTTGTTATGCTTCTTGGTGCAAATATTGAGCCAGCGTCAGCCGCCAACATACCTGCAGAACTGTAGCTCTCCCAAAAAAAATATATTGACGGACTGGTGAGCTACAGTGCCACCCACTGAACAAACTGTATATCTATTGCGCACAAAAAGGGCGCTGTTTCTCGATTTATTCTTTTATGTTTTCAAACTGTCATATCAAAATATTACTATCCGTGTGTTTCTAACATATTATTTTACTGTTTCCATCACAAAATGTTCCAAATAATTGTTGTTAATAGCCCTCCTTGCCCTGAAATTGAGATCATCGAAAACGTCGTCTATATGTGTACTGTAATTCTGGTTTGCAAGATAATTTGGTCCAACGCCTTTCGTGCAGATTTCAACTAAGAGAGTACTTCATAGAGGAGTAAGGGATTTTTATCTATCTTTTTCGCGATTAAGGTAAAAATTTGGAAGAATTAATCAAGAACTAAGCGCAACTTTTTGTGCGCAAAAAATGTACAGTTTTTACAATGGATGGCACTGTAGCTCTCCGGTCTGTCAAAATATTTTTTTCGGAGAGCTACAGTACGTTCTGCAGCTACCGCCAACATGCAACAGACCTGCAACAAAGTGAGTAAAAATTATTACCGGATGTAAATTAAAACAGTATGAAGAAAAATTCGGCAGAACATTTAAGAACGTAATAAAAAAGATGTGGACTTCTGTATACCCACATCAGAGCGGAAGGAGATGCTCGGTACACCTTCAGTTTCATTTTAAAACCATATTCCAAGCTGCCACCCTAGTGACTAATATCGTAAATAAAAATGTAACTCAGAGGAAGAATGTTTTGGCAGTTTTCTGTGGGAATAAACTATGTAAGAAAAGCGCACACCTACGAATCAAAAGAAAGGAAGTTACCTGCCCAGGGCACGAAGACTGCACTGCAACGATTCCTCTTGAGACCACCATTGGAGATGAGACGAGATGAGCTGCAAATTGTGTTTATGAGTTGCAAAGTGATGACCGTCAACTAGTCATATTCCATTTCACCAGTGATGGGGACAGTGCCCTTGCATCTGGAGCAACTGAAAAATTGAAAACCTTAAGGACTTGCGTCACTTCTTTGACTCTCAAAGAAAACAGACTGCCAAGGCTCCATTCAGCAGTCACATATTTCCGGGAAGAACCAAGGCCATAAGAGAATCCATGCAGAGAAGATTTGCCTTGGACCTAAAGCTTCGATGCAGGACAGAGTGCGAGAATTGCTACAAACACTACTCCAGAGACTTACCTTTGATGAAGCGTGCTATGACTACTGGGGTTGGTTCTCTCATAAACTGCTACTAGGGACAGTAGAGGTTATGGAAACTCAACACTGGAACTTTGTAAATCTACTGGGGCACCAGTTGTAAAAGGAAAGAGAGTGGTCTATTATCTAAAACAACTACAAAATAGACAAAATAACTTTAAAATAAAATAAAAACTTTTAAAATATAAATGTCATAGAAAATATTACAGATCTAAAATATATCAGCTGTACGGAAAAATCTAAAGACGCTTACAGTAAATCATTAACAAAATCCAAAATTAAAAAGGAAATTATAAAACTGTTACAAGGGAGGAGGATAGATGATATGAACATTTCAAATGTAAGAAATTTGTATTTCAAATATATTCTGTGAACTACGAGGGACGTTCAACAAATTATGTCATAAGCTCGATGACATACAACATAGAAATCATATGACATTAAGCTAGACTTCCTCTCATTATTGAATCTTTAATGAATTGATAACAGTTTATGTGACCACTTTTCATCACATAGTTTCATCCTGAGAAGCTGGGAAACAAGGGCTATTCGAGACATTGCATTCTAAATGAATGGTAAAGAATCAGTAAACTAGAGTGAAAATAAAAGCTTCATTAAAGTGCTGTAAAGCGTTTAAAATCCCAAAGAAATGTTCACTGAAATATGTGACATTTTCATCAACCATTGCCTGTTTTATAGACAAATAAGCAAGTGGATTTCAATGATAAAGAATTATATAATGGACATCAAAAATGGGTACCGTCCTTGGCAACAAAAATAGAGCAACTTATGTACTAATTGCCCAATTTAAACAAATAATATCTGATGATGTATGACCGACTTTGAAACACATAGCAAATTTGATAGACATCATATTGGGAGTAGTTTACAATGTTTGTAAAAAGCGTTTGACGTTAGAAAAGCTTGGTACTTAAAGATCACCTTTATTTTGAAAAATGAGTGAAAACGACAGCGTGTAGGAATGTCTTAACAATTATTTTAGAATATCAGTAATTGTAGTTATCCACGTTTCTTTCATATTCAAACAGATAATGAAACATGAATCTATTGCTTCAAACACTCAATACAAGGTTTACCATAAGACGTACTTGATAAAAACAGCAAAGGTATGCAAGAGCGCAAAGACAGGTTTATATGCAATTTTCTTAAATATTAGTGGTACTGTTGTTCAATTTCGTATTCGGGGAGACAGTTTAATTTCTGGAGGAGTCTAGAAAGCAATTTTTTTTGCAAAAAAATCAAAAGATTTATTAGTGGAAGGACCTAGAATCAGGAATCCACTACATTAAATTTCTTCATGACAGCGTCCAAACCCGCACCCCTGGAGAGTAAAGGGGTTTTCGGGATGAAAAGAACGTTAATATTTTTTCACATTATCAATATTCGCCTAATCTTTGCCCTTTTGACTTGTTTCTATTTCCAAACTTGAAAAACCACCTTTCAGAAAGAAGAAACAAGTCCAGGAAATCATTGGATCTGCCATTTTCCAGTATACTAAGGGTCATACCCTTATAATTATATAGATTTCATAAAACGTTACTTATTTCGGAAAACAAAGAGAAATAATACTAAAATTTTAGTAAAACTTGTGTTTTTCACTATAGAAATCAACGGAAAACGAAAAATATTTTTAAAACATCCCTCGTGACACAAAAATTCCTTTTTACAGATACACAGATAATATGGACTGTAATTTCACAAATTCATACCAACGCGCTTTGTGTTTAACAGGGGGGATGTTTAAACGACAAAATACTTGTTTTCCAACAATATCAAAGCTATTTCCACCTGAAACATTACATAACATTTTATCAATATATTTATATTTTTAATGTATTTGCCTAAAACATAAGAAAAGATATAAGGATCATTTAATCATATCCAAGACAATTTCAAAATATGATGATGCTTAAAAGTCCGATTTCAATGGAAAATATCGTCTATCCCCTTCTTTTCAAGAACTGGAATTATGGATAGTTTACTATTTAGCGCTGTAATTAAGACAATTCATCAATTACCATTAAACTTGTATTAAACAAAGATTTTATAGCCAAATTGCCATTTATATTTGATTAAATTGGTGCAAAATGTAGGCGGGAATCGAGAGATAGCGGGCGTATTTCTTTGAGATCAGAAAAACAATGCCTTATGCGGCTTTTAAAAAAGAAAATTGACAGTAAACATACCTATCCCGAAATGCACCTGAGATTCACATGTTGACAAACAGCCTACACACCATTCAGGAAGTTGCATCGTGCGCACCTAAAAAGAGTTCCCTTTAATTCAGTGGGATAACTCTGCTAAAGATATGATATTCCTAGTACATGAGTCCAGATTTGATACTGTAGGCTACAAGATGCCAGAAATGAAAAAAGAAAAAGAAATTGTCTCTATATATAAATGGAACTTTAATTTAACTAAGTTCATTTTAATTGACTATTTGTTTTTTCGCAAGACCTTAAATGATTTGTAAACTAGTTTGTATGAATAAAAATATTGTTTATCTCATGTTTGAACAGGCGCTGGTATTAATTGAGTCTACCGTGGCTTTTAAACTGCGGAACATTTTGTGTTTGTGTTTACTGAGCATTCCGAATTTGTGCGTCCTTGGACTGTTTTTGTTGATTTATTGCCTTGGGTATTTTCAAATGCATCAATTATATCTTCTTTTTTATTTATTCTGAAACATATGGATCTTTGAATTACAAAGAAGTTTGTAATTACTAAAGGTTACAAAAGGTTGAATGACATATGTTTTCAAAATTCGATTAATATAGTGTTTGTTATTTGTTAGGTTATTAATTTTAATCACTATTTGAGTTTATTGTTTAGCAGGTGTTTTCGATCGAATTGAAATGCATATCTATAAAAGTAAAAACAAAAGGATTTGAACTGGACGGTGGATTCTAACTATCAAAGGGTAATATTTCTACTTTATCGTTATTAATATTTATTTAACAACTTCAGTCTTTCAAACTTCTTTCTAAATAGTTATGCTAAATAGTTATGATAATACACTCTGCCCATTAGCAAATTTTTTTCAATTTATTTGAATATTTGAGTATTCAAATATATTGAAAAAAAATTGCTCATGGGAAGTGTATTTTCCCCTTCATTTTGAAAAAAAAGTGCAGCATTTCAAGTCGTATTTTATTTTATTGTCACTCAATTAAGCTGGTTGTGTTTTCAAAATACGTTGACACGGTGATCTTTTAAAAAAACAAAATAAATGTACTCTGCATATTCTCTGTTAAATTGGTGTAAATTTTTTACTTAAGAATACTTGGCTTTTATCAACTTTTTGCAATTTCTTTTTCTTGAAGTTAAACGTATCCTCACAAAACAATAAACATTGAAGGGTGAAACTAATTCTCTACTTAATACATTTCCTTAAATTATTCTTGCAAAAATATTAAGTGCTATAACAGAAAAAGTTTAGTGGTATTCATCTATTAAAGTGATGGTAATCAGAAAGTGAAATCAACTTAAACTTTCAGATTTCTTTCAATACTTATATTTAAAATTGTCATTTTTTTTTTGTCAAATCAGAAAGTGATATTTTTTTAACACTTAAAACAACTATTCCTCATGATAGATTAAAAACTTGTATTTCAATATAAAAAACCTCCTTATTGAATACATAATATATTTTCCTATTAGGTAATTGTAGGCCATTCAACTAATTTTTCAAGTTGCACATATGGTAAATAACATTTCATAGATAGATTTATAGGTACATGAAATCATCAAAATAGAAAATACCTTATACATACCTTTAATTAAATCATTAAAAAGTTTAATCATTTATAATTGACTTGTACGATGTTGTGTTTTAAGGACAGGTATCTCTGGTGTGAAAAATGACCAACTAGGTGCCGATTTGAGTTATCGTTTATAGGAATGACATATAGGCTGCTTCAGCATTGGTATTATGTACGCAAAAGGGTTCCTTACATTGTTTGTACAAAAAGTGTTGACCAAAAGAATGAGAATGTCTTCACTCTACCTGAAATAACAGGCTCAAATGAATGGAGAGTATAAAAAATTAATCAGGTCAGAACTAAGAAGGACGGTAGATTTCACTTTTTATTTCAATTAAAAAATTTACTTACAGGTATATGTAATTAAACGGTCTCCGCAATTATATGGTAAATAAGTTTATCATGAGTGCTAAATTTTAAAAGCACTGGATTCTACTGACAGCAAAAACACTTGGGAAATGCTAAAAACTGATTTGCGTATAAACAGTTAGATACCTCGGACCTGCTCTAAACAAGTTTCAGCAATAAGTTATCGTTCATATCAGCGACCCCTAGCGGCAGTTGAAAGGCCTAGTAATTGGTCATCAACAAAACTACTTTGTTTAAGATCACGCTCCTTCCCACTTTGAAGTTGATATTAAACTGATCCCAAATACCTCATGGATATCAACGTAATCTTCAGACATCCCATCCCAGGATCACGAAACAAACTTAAACTTAAATTAAATTTTCAATCGCCTGTAAAATATTTACTAATCATTGAGTTAACCTCTAAATTTTCAAATAACAACAGTTTTGGAAAACAATGTGGAGAAATACTTTTATTTAAAGGTACATGTCTTTAACAACATTTAAAGACACCATAAAGGTTTTGACTTAAGCTTTAGATGTTTCATGATCCCAGAGACCAGTCTTCCAACAAAATGTTTGGATTCAGGTGTGCACTAATTGCGCTTCTTTATTAGCTGACATGTTTATATATTTATATCAGATCTTTGTTACGCTCCCAATTTCTGAGCGTCGCTAAACTTTTGATTTCAATCAGATTGATATTTATATGAAACAGAATAAATTTAAAGACTTTCTACATGAGAAAAAAAGCATTTGACGTGGCATTCAAATTGACATTGATATAAATCGTCGAGATATTATCAATTAACAATATCACTACGTCTATTAATATTAATACAGCACTTTGATATATATCTCAGTGAACTTAAAATGATTCTGACACATATGATTCATTTTGGATTTCTTTATAGAAAAAGAATTGTAGCAAGAATTTATGTTACGTGATGTTTATCGTTAACTTCCCTTACTTATAAAGTAACATTCCCTTTTCATCTCCAATTGGGATTTATGTGTCCAAGTTGATTAGAAAGAGATGAGCATGCATTCATAAGAACAATTTGTAAAACGTGGCGTATTATTGACAAACAAGTTGATGAAATAAGAATATCAACCGTCTCGATTAAGGTAATCCTTTTTACAATTGGAATTGAAACTGAAATACCCGTCATCAAAAAAGGGTGGGTTAAAAGAAAATAAGTTTAAATTGACTTTAGCATGACGAGTTATTATTATATTTATTATCCGTGAGAACTGAAAAATAAGATTTTGGTCAAATTTAAATAGGACTTTAAAAAATGTATAAATAATTCTTTTTTTTCAATTTTCATCCATAATTTTTATTTTTAAAAAGTTGTTGAGAATGTAGTTTTATATTAAAAGAAATCTGCGTCTATAAAACTCGAATTCCATAAAAATACATAATTTGTAAAACAAAGTCGATTTTAAGTGATATGGTATTAATTTTAAATATCAAATTGTTTATAAACATGTAGTATATCAAACGTTCTATCTAAATTCAATGCTATCTGGTCATACAAATCTTAATCTTTGATCAAGAAATTACTTAAATGGTCTACATATGTTTGAAAATAGTTTCAATTGATACGTACACCAATTAAATATTTTTTACTTCTTTGAAATAATTTAATCCATTTATAGAAATAGCTGCAATTGAAAAATATTTTTCTTTTCTTTCATGCTTTATCATGCTTTATCTTGAATGTATTTTTATTATTATAGAACCCCGTCTACTATTTGTCTACTATTGGTCGCAATCATGCGGATCTTTCATCTATTGCTGTTTGTGTTGCTGCTGGACTTAATCGCTGACCTTCAAGCTGGCGTAGGGGAGGATTTTGCAAAGACAACAGATGTTGTGAAAGCTGGAATTGAGGCAACCAATGCTATAACTGAAATAGTGTCTGGGGTCAAGGCCCTAGCTAAATTCTCTAAAGTAATGGGTAAAGTTGCTCCGTTTTTGGCTGCTATTGGACCAATTATGGATATCATAACCATATTTCTCCCGAAACAAGAGGATCCAACCTTGACCTATCTGAAAGAACAGTTTTCGAAAGTAGATTCAAATTTCAGAAATATGGAAAGGCTTTTTACCGAAGTAACAAACCTCATTAAATCAAAGGGTCTCAAGTCTCAGTTTTCTGGAATTGAACAAAATATTCACGCTTTGTCATATCGCCTACATATGTTAATATCAGCTCCTAAAGATGCTGTCAATGGACAAAAGTCACGCTTTATTAAGGCATTCGAGGTCAGTTATCAGAGTGCAGCTCAAAAAATATATAATGGTATTATGACAAAACGATCTTTTACAGACAATATTCCAGATGAAGCAATGGCCTATACAAATTACGATCGTAAAAAGATGCAATCGGTAATGGCTGGATGTGCTGCGCTTCTCATGACAGCTGTGAAGATTAATTTAGCGTATTTGGAGCTCACAAATAGGAAAGGCTCCTATAAAATGGAAAAAAAAGTATGGGAGGCAAACATCAAGAAAGTCCTACAGAAAGGAAAATGTGTGGATAAGAAAGTCGCTAATGCGTGGGAAACTCAAAAGACGGAAGATTTGAAAATGCTTTCTGCACAGCACAAAGATGATAATCATGGTCAATTTGCAAAACGATTGTACGATTTCTACACGAAAAAATATTACTGGAGGGATTGGGTCGTCATCGTATACAACAAAATGGCTGAATCTTGGACTGGAAATAATGGTCATGTTTTTAAGCTCTGTGGAGGGGATAAATATATTAACAAAGACGGAAGGAATGTTTTAACATCAAGCGTACCAAAAGAAAAAAGCAAGATAAATCTTTGGCATTACCAAGGTCAAATGAACCATGTTATAACTGAGACCGTAGTTTGGGGGGTTCATTATGCTTGGACTGCACAATCTGTTATTGATCATCTTAACAGGATTAGAGGGTCCGATGTATGCCTGACAGCCGCAATTTCTGACAGAGAGGGCGCTCGTGTCCATAGTGCCCCTGGCCGTTTAGCCTCCAAATGGAAATACTTTTATAACATGTACATCTTCGGCTAAAATGTTCAAGACACATCTTTTATCAAATAAAAACGATGTAATTGACTTTTCTTTTTATACCTAAGTTTGATAGAAAAAAAATCAACTATGTTTAACTTTGGTCTAAAATTTGCAGCCATCCATTGACAACTGCTGGTTTCTCAATTAAAACGAAGGAATATTTTTAAAAAAACATTATCATGTTCCACTTTTAATGTTTGTATTTTCCCATATCCCTCATTAAATAAAAAAAAAAAACAAGAAACACACACAATTTTTTTTTATACAAACATACCTTCACCACACACCATTAAACCCGTATCTTTCATGCGTTACACGTAAATGATGTGATGAAAGAGCTGAGGAAACTATCTTCTTTCCCAAACTATCTGACAAAACTATCTGATTAAAAGCATCAATGACTCTAATTGCATGCTGTACTTTACATCTGATTTATGATAAATTTGATATATATGAAGTAGAAAACGTGGATTTTAAATAAAATGTATCGCATATTCTGACCAACATTTCGAAATTTACATCAATGACCCCTATTTTTTTTACTGTCATTATTTTCATTATTTTTTACTTCCATTATTTTTAACTACTCGGTATTTTTGACTGATCCGCGCTTTAGCCGTAAAAAGTTTGATACTAGAAATATTGCCTATTCAGATTTGTAATACCCCCATTTATGTAACCTTTTAAGTGCTAAAAGGTCACGCGATCATTTTTTGCATTAATTTGTCTGATTATGTTGTTCCATGATAAGTTTACTCAAACAATCTTACCTTAAATAAGATTATATTTATTGTCATGGTTACATCTGATAAAATAAAATAAAGGTTAAAGTAATTAACGAAAGAGTTACAATTTAAGTGCAAAATGGTCAACTTGATTGTACTGTAGCTCAGTAGTCATACTAGATCAGAACATATCTAAAATATGCCTCTCAAAAAACCCTAAATAATATAAACTTCACGAGTGGCATACCCTAATTATACAATAGAATTTTAAGAAACATTTTCTTTAAATTTTGTATTAACACACGTTGAAAAAAAAATCTTTTTTTATTATTTTGAAAGTACTAGTGCGTTAATGTAGACCAAATCATTACACTTTGAAGAAAAAAAAACGTGTATGGCTTGGTCAACATTAAGTAAATTTTATGTTTGATAAATAATTGTACCTGCTTGTATAATTCTATTTGATTAGGTTAATTCATGGTGTGATGAAATAGACGATTTAAATATTTTAGGTTATCATAAATGTTATAAAAGAGAAATGGGTCTTTTTAGAAATTATTTGAATTAAGTGCATTGCTTTTTTTTCTCAATTTCAACGCACTTAGGGTTTTCTTCAAAGTGCGTAATGATTTCAAAGTGCGTTGCCACATTCGCCGATGAATTGATTCAATTGATTAATTAAAGTTTCCCAAACGTATTATGGTGGTTAAAATAAGTGTCAATTTGTTCGTTACAAGCATTCGATTTTATGATATGAGAAAACATTTTTTGTGACTTTTAATTTAGCAATAATCGACGAAAACTAACTTGTAGACGCCTATCTTATTTCTTAAAAAGTCAACCAATAATCAAGTATTTTAGAACCTTTTCCGCTTATAGTAGTCTGATCCTTAGGCTCTGAAAATCAGGAGTTGAATCATAAACGGACCCCCGAAACATCAGAATAGGCATCAAGTGCCAGGGAGGAGTGATCATACCTGCATGCCTTCTGACCAGTCAAACCCGCCGTGTGATCCTTGTCATGATAGGGAAATAACGAAAAAATCAGTCATCGATTCAGTATATAAATGTTTAATGGACTAACAAATAGTATGAAAAACGTCAGTTTGCATTTGACTCAATGATAAATCGTATTTGCTGACAAGATAATTGTATCAATATCAATCTGTTTATTTACTTCGTTTTAGAAATTGTACAAACGAAGGGCATGCTCTAAGGTATTGCTTCAAATTAGATATAATTTCCTTATGCAGGTGATGAAGGTATACTACTGCATAAGTAAGGGAGGTTGACGATTGAAAAGTTAAAGTCATCCAAGTTGTCGTAGAGTTTTGTTGTTAGATTACCATTAAAGTCATTATCAGTCTAACATTCAAATATGAAAGAGATGTGTCAAACCCTTTGGTATCTTTTATCTCAAGCTCACCAGGATATATCGTATCAACATAAGATTTTTTCAAATATGTGGTTTTTAAGAACATTCGGGGGAGGGGGCACAAGTATCAAGTTTTATAGTCCGTTTCTCACAGCTTCAAATAACCTTTGATCACGTATAGACGCATAAAATAAAAAAAAGTTGAATAAAAATGATTCAATCTTCAATTTTTCGACCTCTTAAATTAAATTATAAAAAATGAATCTTAAAAACATTATTTTCTCACCCCTTTTTAAATACAGAAATTTATCTTTTCAAATCCGAACTTTGTTATGATAAAGCAAAAGTCTTCAAGCAGAATCTGTATTGATACTTTAAAAAGAGTTTTGGGAGAGAAACATACAATATATATTTTATATCGATTAAATAAATTTTTATACTTCATTGTGAAATCACGGCTTCGCCATCACAACTATGTAGGTCACTGTATTACTGTAGAAGTAATATAAGAAAATTTAACTTAAAAAGTGGTATATGCATTGTGCGGTGCATGAAAGTAAGGAAACCTTGGTCATATAGATAAATACTTGAATATTATGTACAACATATAATCATACATTATAATGAATCCAAGTGTCATGATATTGAAGCAGTCGGTAGGATTAATAAAGATTTAGATTTGAAACCTAGTCACTAGAATACTAAAAGGAAACAGGTTATCACTGAAATGGATCTGGAGTATACAAAGGCTCTGCTAGCCTGTATTCGGTCTCTTCGTATTTCCATTTCATTTCATCTAATAAACATTCTAATAACCTGTATTCCTGTCTTCCTTTAAGGTATGTCTCTTTGACAATGTATCATATCACTATCGCACTTTTATTGTCTTATGTTTCTTGATTTCATTGTATTAATATTATTCTGTAATTTGCTATAATATTTGTTATAATAATAAGGATAATTTTGTTTCAGATTATTCTGTAATCTCTCTTCGTATTTCCATTTCATTTCATCTAATAAACATTCTAATAACCTGTATTCCTGTCTTCCTTTGAGTGATTAAGCAACCCAGAATCACGAAGACACGAACTTGCCACGAACACCCTCGCTAACCAAGCCAAACCCCTAGAAACCTATTAGCTGATCACACAACTCGAACATAACAAAAATAATCTACGAAAGAAGTACTATTTACCGCGTGGTATTAATTTACGCTATGTACGCTGTCACAGATTTTCCGCGGAAATTTGTCCAAGCGTACTTAAAATTAATCCAAGGCATATAGTAACAGTCTGAGAAATCAGCGTTATTTTCAACCAGCGGATTAAACGGAAATAGAGATTCCGCGGAATTATGACCCCGTGGAAAAAAGTACGTCTACAGTATTTGAATGAGAAGACGGAACGTCTATCAAGAGTGCAAATAGTATGAATACATTAGCGGGTGTTCGAGATGTATACTTTGTTTTATAATTAAGTGACACTAAAAAAGACCCTTTTGTTCTAGAGACCGACAAAATATACACATACATTTTTAATTTAAAAAGCGTTGTTTTTCCTGCTTAACAAGTCATATGTAAAATGTTTAACTGAAAATTCATTATTATTTACATGCTTTTAGAAAAACTTACATGTATATTGTCAATACTATAATTCATTAAATGCACAATCGAATCTGTAAACAGAACCCAAGAAACACTTTTTTCATACTTTAAAGGATCCATATTCTTAAAAAGATAATGAAATCATTTAAGCTTATTACATTTTTCTGTATAATTAGAATTTATTTTATGGCATTTCCATGTATACATTTTTGCAGAATCCGAGAGCTAAAACAAATACACGTAGGCAGTTGAATTATGCTATAAAACTGCACTATGTGTTTAAAACATCAATCTTTAAGAAAGTGAGAATCAAAATGTCAATTAAACGCCAGTTTAAGGTCAGTATCGATAAAGATGGATAAAGAAACATCAATATCGGTATATTCTGTACAGCACAAATTGCATTGCTTCAAAATATCCTGTTTATTCATGCCAGAAAGGTTCATATGATCTCCCTTATTCAGGATTTTCTGAATAGTTGAAATCCAATCGTACACTGTTTGATTTCAACAAACTTTTTTTCACGATAATATTATATAAGTATTTAATTATACGTTGACAGGACATGTGAACGGGTCATACGCGTGCGCTTTCCTGCTTTAAAACAGTAAACCGGTCTTAATTTTTTTTCCATGATCTGCAAAAAAAAAAATATGATGTGATTCATTGCCGATATAAAAAGTTTTAGCATTTGCAGTGTCTTCAGAAGAAACATGAAGCTTCCCTATATTCAAATTATGGGTGCTTTTATTTTGTGCAAATATGTTTTTCCAGTGACTATTAATCCTATGTACAGGCATTTTTAGCGCTTCGAATTTCGATTTCTTTCCCTTAAAGTTTCTTCATTTGAAACATGGCCGTAGTATTGGGGGAGGGAGGGGGCTAATAATTCTGCCAATATATAGAATACTATAGAAAACATAGCTTTATATGCTTGTGCCCCTTCAATAAAAACGTCTGATTACCCTTTTTTATACCACCCCCAACTGCAAATGTAGCTGCCTCCTTCCCCCAACTAATATTACTTCCTTCGGGGCTGTGGAAGACTGCATTTCTGCACTTTTATCAAACAGTTTATCAAACAGATATGATAAATTCTTTAATTGTATTTTTTTTCTTTAATAACAATCTATAATTATAAAATTAAGCATAATTTCAATTGAAAAAGATCGTTAATGATTATATAATAATATTTCCAAAATAAATTGATAGATAAATACCAAAAAAAAAGAGAAGTCAAACCTAAATAGCATTTAATAACAATTGTTAACAAATCAAAAATCTTAATTAAAGCAGATATAGATGTATCAAGTATGTAAGTTCCCTATATACCGTTTAACGAGTAATTTTTACTGCTGTAAATTCTTACGAATTTCTGTTGAAACAAGGTGATTTTATTTTTTACGCGTTAAATTTTAACGAATTGAGCATGTCCGTAAAAATTAAAATCATCAGGGTGAAGTTCCAAGCCTGGGAGCGATAAAACTTAGACGAGCTCAATTTTGATCTCAGTCTTACTTTTCCACTATATATTCCTTTGGAAAAAGTGAGACCGAGATCAAAAGTGAGCTCGTCTAAGTTCTATGGCCCCCAGGCCAGATCAATGTTTTAGCGTTTTGAATGCGTTACATGTAACATACATATACGTGTTTTGAATATGTCTGGACAACCCGATGTAAAATAAAAATGAAATTGTCCCGTGATGACGAGTGTCGATTCCTTAAGTGATATGTTTATTCATTTAAATACCGTTATATATCAAATGCCCTGAATTATTGTTGCGCACCACCTGTCAGCCTTCATTTTAATGAAAACAAAGAGAGACAACCCAAACCATCATGTTTAAGTTGACAGAATTACAGGGGACACGGATTACGATATATTAAAATGTCGAAGTTTTTACTGGAAGCAAATAAAAATAAGAAAGTGTAAAAGTCTTTAAAAACGAGTATAATTTGAAGATCAGTCTGTAATAATTATGCCATTGTCAGAAATTATGCGTCCCGTAAAAGGAACCAAGTAATTGATGATGTTTGTATAATTTGTACATTAATCAAGATTTACTTGGTTGATCCTTATCTATAATCAATTAAAAAGTTCCCCAATGACCCCGTGGAAAAAAGTACGTCTACAGTATTTGAATGAGAAGACGGAACGTCTATCAAGAGTGCAAATAGTATGAATACATTAGCGGGTGTTCGAGATGTATACTTTGTTTTATAATTAAGTGACACTAAAAAAGACCCTTTTGTTCTAGAGACCGACAAAATACACACATACATTTTTAATTTAAAAAGCGTTGTTTTTCCTGCTTAACAAGTCATATGTAAAATGTTTAACTGAAAATTCATTATTATTTAATATGCTTTTAGAAAAACTTACATGTATATTGTCAATACTATAATTCATTAAATGCACAATCGAATCTGTAAACAGAACCCAAGAAACACTTTTTTCATACTTTAAAGGATCCATATTCTTAAAAAGATAACTAAATCATTTAAGCTTATTACATTTTTCTGTATAATTAGAATTTATTTTATGGCATTTCCATGTATAAATTTTTGCAGAATCCGAGAGCTAAAACAAATACACGTAGGCAGTTGAATTATGCTATAAAACTGCACTATGTGTTTAAAACATCAATCTTTAAGAAAGTGAGAATCAAAATGTCAATTAAACGCCAGTTTAAGGTCAGTATCGATAAAGATGGATAAAGAAACATCAATATCGGTATATTCTGTACAGCACAAATTGCATTGCTTCAAAATATCCTGTTTATTCATGCCAGAAAGGTTCATATGATCTCCCTTATTCAGGATTTTCTGAATTGTTGAAATCCAATCGTACACTGTTTGATTTCAACAAACTTTTTTTCACGATAATATTATATAAGTATTTAATTATACGTTGACAGGACATGTGAACGGGTCATACGAGTGCGCTTTCCTGCTTTAAAACAGTAAACTTTTGAAATACCTGCATACCCGGTCTTAATTTTTTTTTCCATGATCTGCCAAAAAAAAATATGATGTGATTCAATGCCGATATAAAAAGTTTTAGCATTTGCAGTGTCTTCAGAGAAACATGAAGCTTCCCTATATTCAAATTATGGGTGCTTTTATTTTGTGCAAATATGTTTTTCCAGTGACTATTCATCCTATGTACAGGCATTTTTAGCGCTTCGAATTTCGATTTCTTTCCCTTAAAGTTTCTTCATTTGAAACATGGCCGTAGTATTGGGGGAGGGAGGGGGCTAATAATTCTGCCAATATATAGAATACTATAGAAAACATAGCTTTATATGCTTGTGCCCCTTCAATAAAAACGTCTGATTACCCTTTTTTATACCACCCCCAACTGCAAATGTAGCTGCCTCCTTCCCCCAACTAATATTACTTCCTTCGGGGCTGTGGAAGACTGCATTTCTGCACTTTTATCAAACAGTTTATCAAACAGATATAAATTCTTTAATTGTATTTTTTTTTTCTTTAATAACAATCTATAATTATAAAATTAAGCATAATTTCAATTGAAAAAGATCGTTAATGATTATATAATAATATTTCCAATATAAATTGATAGATAAATACCAAAAAAAAAAGAGAAGTCAAACCTAAATAGCATTTAATAACAATTGTTAACAAATCAAAAATCTTAATTAAAGCAGATATAGATATATCAAGTATGTAAGTTCCCTATATACCGTTTAACGGGTAATTTTTACTGCTGTAAATTCTTACGAATTTCTGTTGAAACAAGGTGATTTTATTTTTTACGCGTTAAATTTTAACGAATTGAGCATGTCCATAAAAATTAAAATCATCAGGGTGAAGTTCCAAGCCTGGGAACGATAAAACTTAGACGAGCTCAATTTTGATCTCAGTCTCACTTTTCCACTATATATTCCTTTGGAAAAAGTGAGACCGAGATCAAAAGTGAGCTCGTCTAAGTTCTATGGCCCCCAGGCCAGATCAATGTTTTAGCTTTTTGAATGCGTTACATGTAACATACATATACGTGTTTTGAATATGTCTGGACAACCCGATGTAAAATAAAAATGAAATTGTCCCATGATGACGAGTGTCGATTCCTTAAGTGATATGTTTATTCATTTAAATACCGTTATATATTACATGCCCTGAATTATTGTTGCGCACCACCTGTCAGCCTTCATTTTAATGAAAACAAAGAGAGACAACCCAAACCATCATGTTTAAGTTGACAGAATTACAGGGGACACGGATTACGATATATTAAAATGTCGAAGTTTTTACTGGAAGCAAATAAAAATAAGAAAGTGTAAAAGTCTTTAAAAACGAGTATAATTTGAAGATCAGTCTGTAATAATTATGCCATTGTCAGAAATTATGCGTCCCGTAAAAGGAACCAAGTAATTGATGATGTTTGTATAATTTGTACATTAATCAAGATTTACTTGGTTGATCCTTATCTATAATCAATTAAAAAGTTCCCCAAAATACCAACGAGTGTCAGTACTATTTCTATAGCCTCTAGGTACTTAGCTATAGCTAAATGGCAATTATACCATTGAAATACTCTCATAATACGATGTTCAAAATTTACGCGAGGCGAAATTTCTTCAATGAAATTTTACGCTTTTAAAGTTAACGGATTTATAAAACTCGTAATAATTAGTAAAAATTAACAGCACGTAAAAAAAATACCCATTATACGGTATATCTCTATCATAAAAAAAAGTTCTCCCAGGCAAGATTTCAATTACCTATTTGAAAATAATTTTGACTATCGATAGTTCGCATAGGTGTGCTCAAAGTGAATAGATTTGAGTAACGTGTTGACTGCTTTATTATTCATTAAGTCAAAGACGGGTTGAAAATTGTAAACAATGTATCTTTACCGTAGAGACAAGAACCCGTGGTTTTGCACCTTTTAGGAAAATAACAAATGAGCGCACGATTATTTCAATTTCTTTCATTAATGTATCTGATAAGTATAACTCCTTACATTGACCATGATAATTACTTGAAACACCCATGCGCTCATATAAAAATTCGGCCTGCAAGATAGGAGTGTGGCCTTAAGTCTATGAGAAATCGATGTAAACAATATACCCCTGCTAATAATAATCAGATAAATACCGAATTACAGTGGATGGGAGTAAAAATTAAAATTGAAATTATATAAACTACAATGTTTGGTGGAAAGATTGAGATGAAAATATGTAGAAAATCTGAAATTATTATTTATTTTGGTAACAATTCATTCTTTTAGAGTTATCCTTCCTTCCTGAGGATCGGATATCCTTACGAGCAATGACCACAGAATCGCCAGCATCGTCAGCACAGAAACAGTATTTATGCCTCCTCTTTTCCCAAAATGCTATGAAAAAGGACAAAAGACAAATGTATATTGAAGTTGAATTTTATTGATCAAAATAAAGGTTTTGATCAATAAACAAAATTGTAGTTAATATAAGCATCAAAGATTACGGAACAAAGTGGACAATTGTTCTTTACACCTATAAAATATTTCTTACATACATGTATAATAAAAACAGAACACAAACTCTATATTAACTACTGTTTGCCGAAAACAATTGTAAATCATGTATATACAGTTTTCTTCATACAAAACAAAATCCAGAATTTCACATGTAAATACAGAGAGTATACAATGTAGTTTGAATCTTATAAAATTGGCAAAGGTGGGGTCAATCATCCACAGTTGAGAAGATCATGTTCATAATGATCTTTGAAACGACCCCAACCGAGTATTTATCAGTATTTACAGTCCCTGAAACATTCTACTTTCCCGTTTTTCCGTTCGCTCACCGTTCATTCACCGTTCGCTCTCCGTTCACATTTTTGCCCCCGTCTTTCATCTTTCGCTCGTGTTCACCGTTCATAAAGCGTTCAGCGTTCGCTCTCTGTTCGTTAACTTAGTGTTCCAATTGCGTTCAGCGTTCACTTATTCACAATAATTCCCGACAGCGCAGCAGCAAAATTTTGATCAGTTTTTACAATATATCAGAATCAACAGTATTTAAAGATAACAGAAGTGGTAATAATGTCTAAAGAAAAACGAAAATAAAGATAATTATAGCAACAGGAAAAATAATAACATTAAATATCAATAAGGATCAGCAAGAGAATAGCAAATTCAGTAATAATTAAACATCATCAGTAAAATTTAGGATTCTCGTCAATTTTGCCCAATAGACTACATGTATATAAAAATGTAAAAATATTGGCAAGCTAATGTTCTTGCAAGCCATTGGAATGATTTTTTAAGGTGACGGTATGAAAGTATTCAAACTTATTTCTGTTGCATGCGTGACGCAGTGGTTAAAGCGTCTGCTCTGAGTAAGGAGCTGATCCTCATGTCGCAGGTTCGAATCCAACAGTGGGACGTGGAATCGGTCCTTCTGATGAGACCGTATAAGCATAGGTCCTGTGTCACAGTAGGTGCTGGCAAGATAAACAAAAAAACCTTCCCAATCAATGGCCCTGAGTGCGAGTATTGGAAAAAAGTTGAAGCTCTTCACCGGCAATTGGTGGCGTCCCCATTGATTGAAAAATTGTAGAGAGGCGTTAAACAACAAACAAAACTAATTAATTACTGGTTTGCAATGAGAATTTGCCTTTGGGGTAAGTGAAATATTTTACTTTTTATCAAAGTTATCTGTGTCTAGTTATAGACGACACTTGCAAGCGTCGTAGTGGTGTTTTTCTTTTAGCTAAAGCACTCAATGTATTTTTACAATGAATAACAATAAAAGTCTTATTTTATAGTTTTTCCTCTTCATCAGAGTTGAATTAACTCTAACAAGATTGAAAAAATCAAACAGTGTTTTTATAATTGGATAATTTTTTTATATTTGGTAGTTCAATATTTTATTTTGTTTTTTAAAAATCTTACAAATTACTTTTAAATTTGATCAAATGAAGAAAAATGAAGATAAACACCAATTATAGAAAACAAAACTTTCATTAGAGAAAATAGCACCAACATTTTTAGATCCCAAAACCTTATTAAACATAATCATTCATTAATTTAAACCCTCCCAAACCCCCCAAACCTCAACATAAATAATTTCTCATGCTTATTTATTCATGCGTAGGAATAATTTCGAGAATCGTCGTCATCCATAGGATAGTCAGGTGGAGGTTCTGTTATTCGATTCTCCCCGAACCATGCAGTTGAATGTGCTCCACATGTTGACAACATATGACAGGAAACATTTTCTTCTCCCCATAGATGTTTGACAAATGCAGGAATGTTTGTGTCAGTGGTTTCATGTTTAACATTTGCCAAAAATCTTTCACGAGATAAATATTTACCCGAATCGCTGGACTGTATTTTGGGAAAAATGTGATTATATCTGTTTTCAAAATTTAAAATTTCCAGCGAGTCATGATTATTAAAGTTCTGTGAATTTGACAAAGAATCTGTTTGGATTGAAAAAATATCTCGATCAGCTACAACTGGAATTCCATCTCCCCAAAGATGTTCAACAAATGCTGGAATTTTGGTCTCAGTGGTTTCACTTTCGGCATTTTTCAAAAATCCTTCGCTAGATAAAACTACACATGAATCGCTGAACTGTAAATTGGGAACGGTGTTGTAATATCCGTCCTCAGCATTTAAAGTTTCCAGAGAACCATTATCATTGAAACTATGTGATCTTGACAAAGAATCTGTTTGTGTTGAACAGATACTTCGGACACTTGCAACTCGAATTTCCTCTTCATAAATCATCTCATCAGGAGACTCTGAGCTTTGAATACCTGCAGGGAAACAAAAATGTTGATATAGAAAAATATCTAACAATTTATCCATTTATGAATTTATACCATCGTCGGAAACCAACGACCAATCTCGCATACGCTTATTTAGCTTGTGCGATATTGGTCGTGGGTTTCCGACAATTAATTTATGCGTGATTGTACCCTAACCATAGAGTAAATAAAAGCTTTTATTGGTGACCTTTTATTAGTTTTTTATTATTATATTGTTAAAAAAAATGAATGTACATGTACAACAAAATGAGTACTTTTATTTTAAATAGATCTTTACATTTCGTGCAGAATAAATACATATCAAAGGCGGAAGACAAGGATAATATTAATTTTTAATATTCATTTTTTTTATACAAAAGCATAACCTCAACCTTTGCCTTTGCGATGAAAAGTTGAAAATATGTGTCATCGATAATTATAATTACGTTTGTTTTATTGTAAGAAGAACTTCGAAATCTTTATGTACTTTGTAAAATATTTCTGATTGTGAAAAGAATTAAACTCTTGTTTCAAAAGTACGTCATAATTCCTGTTGCCAACCCCGGTAAAAATATATCAAAAATAATACCGTATAATTTTCTCTTTCTTAGTTTAAAAACTTGGCGGTCTTGAGGACATTTCATTCTTTCGTTACGACGCGTTTTGGCTATACGGTTCATGCACATATTACATATTATATGACCGCAAGGAATTATTCTTGGTTGATTTTTTTCTTCATTATAATGTTCAGTACAAACACAACATGTCCTCTCATCGTCCATGAAGACGTTTTGACCAAGACCTGTGCACTCGTCTTCAAAAGAAAGCCAGGATACGGATGAAGCAGAATCGCTTTCCACAGACGAAGAAGAATTAATTTCATCGGGCAAAACAGAACTAGTTTCATCCGACAAAATGGAATTAATTTCATCAAGCAAATTAGATCTACGTTCCTCGAGCAAAATAGAATTTATTTCTCTACGCAAAGCAGTACCACTGCTCAAAACAGAGCCATTTTCCTCGTGTAAAATGGACTCGATCTCTTCAGGCATAACAGAATCAATTGCCTCAGGTAAATCAGAATTTAATTCATCGGGGAAAACTGAGGTATTCTCAGGCAAAGCTGATTCATTCACTTCTACCCAGAAAAGGCGATTTCCTGCTGACAAAACATTTTCTTCTATAGGCTGCCTGTTATGTCGAAAAATTGATCCCTTCTTAAAATAGCGACAAGAATTAGGACATCTGCAACAAAATGCACCCATTTAAAAATAGAAGAAATAAAGAATCTTTTATTACTAAAATGTATTTTTAAAGAAAACAACGAACAGCGAATAATTATTATATCAAATTCTTCGTTATATTAATCTTTTACATTGATAGGATGATACAGTATCCTGCTATAGGACAAAGTATTAATAATTGTCCACGTTTCTTTGTTGTTGTTGTTTTTTTGAAACGCCTTTATCTATGTTATTGTAAAGTATTTGTTTTAATTATATTTCATTACCAAAAAGACGTATACCACGAATTCCTAACACTTTCTGTTACAAATTCAGTAACAGGTTGAATCAACTAATATCTAGTCAAGGATGATCATGATCAAATTGTTTGTAAATACGTTATGTAAAATAAATTATAATGCAGAATTATTTTAATGCTAAAAAAATTACCGATAAACAAATGATAACATATTCATGTTGATTCCGATCAGCTTTAAAAAACCAAATTAATAGCTGTTCTGAACAAGGAAGTCGAAGCACCCTTTTATTTTATTTTATTTTGTAGATAGTATTTTAAAAAGGATCATTTACACTAAATATCGCATGGGTCATTAACGATGTGATGTAATTAAATGCACCGTAAAACTAATATGTACCAACGCGACAGACGATAAACGCTTAAAGAGGCTCATAACATCACTTTTTGATGACGTAATACACATAAAAATTAACTTTCGTTGTTTCGTCCGTTTAAACCTTTTCCAAAATGACTATCCCAGCATATAAGATTTATCATTATGTCAAATGCTTTCTGTATCTTTTCATATTGATTAATGGGCTAATATTTACACACTCAATTTTCGACGAATTTTTCTGTTTTGCCCAAAAATGACAACTAGAACACGGCAGATCTGAGCGATCGAAAGGGGACGTTTACTCCTCAATGGCACCAGATCTAACCTCTGATTTTTTTTTAGGTCCGTGTTTGCACTGCTCCAATTTTGTAAAATTGTTTAATGGACTTTTGAGCTTGAATCTTACTCATTATCTTCATATATTTTTATACATATATAATTCACTGAAATTCTTCAAAATCAAATTTTGGTTTTTATATTCTAATATTAATAGACAATTAGTGGTAGATATAGAACAATGAACAGATAAATTAAATAATACGCCTTTTCCTATGTAACAGTGGTGTATTTTGAAAATATGATACTAGTGTATATTGTAATTCGAACAAATATTTAGCTCAAACATGTAATCCCTTTGCAACAATCGTATTTTTTTCAACATTCGTAATATATAGTATGGATTTCCTACACAATATAAAATATCAAATTAAGGATCTAGATAAATAACATACTGACAAATATTTCATTAAATTTTATCAATCGCGTTTGTAAAAGGAATGAAAAAAATAAAATTACAAAGCATTCTTTCACAAATATACATATTTCTGTAGGTAAAAAATAATGATATATACTTCTCTCGATTAAACTTCCTTTCTGTTCAAACGGAAAATAAATTTGCCTCTTTTGAATCAGGAAGTCTTTAAACCTTTTCATATCAAAAATATATTTCTTACTGTAACTTAAAATATTCATGAGCACTGAATCATTGAAATGATAACTGGGTCATGACAGATTTAAATGGTCTTAAAATTGATTAGTTTAAATGTGTACCTTTTATAATGACACAAAACAAATGTAGAATTTTCTATACCGTCTAAACACTAGAACAATCATAAAAGAAAATATATACACTAAAAACCTTGAAGTTATTAAATATTTTTGTATTCTCACATGCATTTTTAAATCTATATGATTAAAAAAACATTTTTCGCAAAATGCCAAATGATAAAAAAAATAGAATATCATATATTTGTACTTGGTTGGACGGATACAACAAGAGAAAAATTTATCCCGTGAAAAGTATATAAAGTACATGTACGTATAATATTCCTTTCAATGCGTGCGTTACAATATCAATCAATATTTTATTCTCTTAAACTGCACTTTAGTATAGAGAAGATACAAACATGAAATGTACAATACAATACAAAACAGCATGCGTAAGAAAAATAAAACAAACGATGAAAAATGACAGTGTCATAAATCAAGCAACCAACTCTCTCAATTATAAACCCAATAGATTTACTTAGTTTAACTTGTTGATTTTTAATGTTTTAGACTTAAACATGTTCGGACTCAAAACTTTAGAATTTGTATAATATACATTAACCTGGAAGGGTAACTCTCTTATTATCTATATTAATGAATTTACAAACGTTACAGATAAGGCCACACCAATTCAATATCTTGGTCGCCGGACCCGCGCGCACGTAATTTATAACTTTCCAAAAATAATATTGAAAAGGATTTCCCGCATCTGGAATATTTTGTTCCGTTTTCCGCATCATTTTTGACTCTTTCTTTTATTTTTTTTCATTCCAAGTCACGGTTGCGTTTTAAGTCGAGGCTTTCAAAAAATGCATGTGTCTATTTCTGAATTACACTGATCGTATCACAAATATTTGGCGCCGGATTGTCAGTAATTTAGTAAGAAGTTTACCATAGAAAAGCCGGAATGCCTTTGCTTGTGGTAAAAATTAGTGATTAGGAAGGAGGCGTTATTATGAAAAACACTTACAAATTTTACAGGGGGAACGTTCTTCGAACTGTTTGAAAAATGTGTTTACTGTTTAACAGTATTTAATCGAAAGACACTGAATCGATCGTTGAAATACGTTTACGTGAAAACCAACAAGCCCAATTCATTCTTGCAGTCAATGCTTATATCGAAGTTTCTGAAATATCTACTACACTTTCATGTAAGTCTGTGCAATTAATCACAACTCAAAACTTACATTAACTTTGTATCTTTGTTTAAAGCATCTTATGTATACAAAATAATGCAATTAACTGCCATGTGTACCATATAGAAATGTTTGTTACAAGCCTAATGAAATAGGTATTATAAAAGATTAAGAAGCAGTGATATTATGTCAAATGAAATGTCAATTGCATTCCTTTTCACCATTGTCCTGTAAGGGCATAATTTTGTAAAAACTTATTTGAATCTGACTTTTCATAAAACATTTAATAGGTGTATGGACTAGAAACGGATGATAGAAAAAGAGGAAGTGTTTATATGTAAGACCCAGAATGTTTGAGATATTATTGTAGTAGAGACCGTAGTGGAGAGAGGTCAAAACACAGATGTGTCTACACTTTACAGTGAAAAAAAGGTAAGTAGAAGGGATGTTTTATTACCTGTTTATGGTTTGAATTGCAGTTTCAGATAACTACAAACTTAAATTTATTTTAGATTGATATATTGCGATACTGCTTTTTCATAATGGAGAGTTGTTGCAGGAGGAGCTATTGATTCATTTAAAAGAGGATCATTAGTATACCTTGTACCAGAGGACACAGAGAATCCAGGAATAGTAGTAAAGGAGGCCTCAAACTGCACACTTATTTTTCAACTACTTTAAAGCACTACCTTCCACCTGTGTGTGTCCATTGCTGAAGTACTGAAAATCTTCTGGATGATACAGACCCTCATATTTCTGCTCATTATGAACAATATTCAGTTATTCAAGCTTTATTTCACTAAGACCCTAGAACTAGGGGAAAAATATTCTGCCCAAGAGGCGTAAAAGATAAAATTTTGTGAATAGGACATTTACATGATGTATGATTCCTACTTAAATCACTATGAATTGAAATAAACAGGTTTTTAGAAAAAAATATTATCGCTCGCCTCATTTCATTTTACACCGCTCCTCCATTTTTAAATTTCAGCTTTTTAATTTTAAAATTTTCAAATCGCTCGCTCGCCCCAATTTTTTCTGTCAAAAATCCGAAGACCAAGAAATTAAATTGGTGTGGCCTAACGGATACTTTTTTACATGAAAAATAAATTTTAAAATTTAAAAGCACTTGGTCGAGTTTTATATGTTGATGGGATTAACAATTTTCTACTATCATTTAGAGCTGGACACGACATAATGTAATGAAATTTGTCTCCAATATCATTATTACATATAGTTCATCTTCTTTGGTTTGAGGGTATATTACTCCATCGGCCTATTTCTATTGGTATTTATGATTACTGGTTCAAAATATTGCTAATGTAATTATAGTATTAGTTGACACATTGATATTCAAATACTGCCTAGATGTAAAATTACTTTTTGTGAAGAATTTATAGATTTTCCTTTACTCGATGTGTCACAATTTGAGTTCCAATTTTGTAAAAATTGATCAATGGGTGTTTGCTTAATTATATTTTAAAACCATTTTTCATTTTCTGTATTTTGAATCATCCAGATATTTTGTATACATTCAATCCATTTAGAACTACAATTAGCATTGTTGTGCATTAATGAGATGTATAAAAAATTATATAAAATATAACATAATTTTGTTTCTTTACATTTCAACAATTTTACCCAGAATTTTATCATTCTCATTTTCATATTTACACTCAATGGATATCTACCAAGCTCGCCATAAACCATATAAATTGGAGTAGATGTCTTAAGATGAAGTATAAGTATACAAAATTTTGATTGAAGAGTTTCTCAATAATGTTTACATTTTCAAATCACCATATCTCGCAACCATAAAGAAGATTAGGGATAACCATTTCATCAAACATATCAATTTGACAGTCGATGGCCAGATTCAATTCTCGTGTTTTTTTATTATGGCGTACATAACTATGGTTGCTCTTTGCACAGTAAATTTTCTTGTACTATAAAATGATCCAGGTCTTGAAAAAAGCACTTCTCAATATATAAGTTCTTTTACAATTTCAATCTCATTATTATTGTAAGTAAATGCTACGTTGGAAGAATGTCTGCCCTTACCAAAAAATAAATTTTTTGTTTTATCAGCATCAATGGAAGGTGTAGGAATCTAGTGATATTTTATTTATTTGAATAAATTGATCTTGAAGTTAACTTTTAAAAAATTGAACTAGTTGACCTAGATTTGTCTTTATTGCTTGGTTCAACAATTCGTTAAGAAAAATGTTTCAGTAGATGTAAAAACTAAGTCTAGTATAACTTGTATAACTTAATAGGAAGGCTACCATGCATATTTATTAATGTGTATAATTTCAAAAGATGATAGATGTATATGTCATAGTTGTAATTGCGGTTTTACTGTAATTACTTTATGTAAAAAAAAGTTTTCATTTGTATAAGATACATGCATTTCTGAAAAGATAAACTAGCAACGTTAAAACAGAATTGTTCTGAAAATTGTTTTAAAGAGAATATTATCAGTATATGTTCAACGTACAATATTATTTATAAATATATATTTTACAAACCATCCATACAGATCAATCAAACAAGTTAAACAATAGACGAGTTTCACATTCCTAAGAGTTATCTCCCGTTGTCGGCGTAATGCTCATTTTTCCCTCTTTGTCCTTTGTAAGTTACCTGGTGATATTTTTAAAATTCAAACGTTCTATGACAATTTCGATCTGTACCTGTATTGCCAGATATGGGGCAACATGAAAAACAAAATGAGCATATTTATACAGATTTTATTTCTAGGATACTGACTCATAAAGTTGGTAAGGTTAAAGAGTGGAAACAGCGTCTTACGCCGGTTGACCCCGGATTGACCCCGCAAAGGGGAATAACTTTTGTAAATGTGAAAGTCGTCTATTAACAATGCATCTTTAATTGAGTTTTTTCCTTTCATTATTTCACTTATGATCGAGCACTGTGTTAAAACATTATTTTCCAATTTAATACAGAATTCAATTAAATATTTTATTTCAGTCTTTAAATTTTTTATTGTCGAATTCATTAAAGAATAAACATCTACGGAAGCCTTTAGGTACCAAGAAGAAAAAAATTATCTGATGGCTGCCATGAATATATCTTGCGGCCATCAAATGATTTTCCGCCAGATAACCTATCTAGCGCCCCCAGAAAATTATCAATTTCTTTTTATTTTCCTTTTTTCTGTTTTAAGTTCAGTTAATATGCTTATTCGTTTAATAGTGAGTTAACCTATCATAAATTTATAATATTACCAATTATAGCTTTTTCAGCCAAATTACATGCATATTTAAATTTATTTTATAAACTTAAATCATAGATGTCTTATAGAATATGAGTGCTATCTTGACGTTCATTTATATTTATTCCTATGTTTTATCGTATTTATATGCATGATATATGTGCTGCTTTGTGTTGTTTGTATGTGTTTTTAAATTATGTCTGTTCTGATACGTAAAAAAGTCATTTTAACTGGGTTCACGACGTTCGATCCTGATATTTAAAGTCTTAAACTTTTTTTGCCAAATATAGTTTTAGTTTCTACATACATAGCTTAATTAAAATTCAAATCAAAAAATGGGGGTCAATACGCTTCTTTTGACTTTACAGTACATTTAATATGACCTTTTGCACTGAAATTTGTATTTTAATTAAAAATCATATTTTTAACGTTTTCCCTCCAATATTCTTATCCAATAAAAGCATAAAACAAAATGAACTCTAAGTTTGTTTTAAAAAAGACACTTAAGAATTGTGACTAAGAAAAAGTTTTAAATTGCTTCGCATTATCAATTATTTGACCTTTCTGCACTAATAAAAAGTTTGTTTTAAAAAAGACACTTAAGAATTGTGACTAAGAAAAAGTTTTAAATTGCTTCGCATTATCAATTATTTGACCTTTCTGCACTAATAAAAAGTGATTTTTCTGGCATTGAAATTTAATTAGCAAGAAAATTATTTTAAAGTTTTAAACTTTTTCTGATTTTAAGCAAATATGCCAAATTAATCTTGAATATTTAGAAAAGAACATCAAAAGCGGGGGTATATGATGTAAATTTTCAGATATAACTAAAAAAGTGTCAATTTTACGTAAAAAAAATTGGCTCAATTTTTTCCCGGATTTTCCGAATATAAATACTATTTTTGTCACACTTTGTTGATAGAATTCATAAGAAATAATTTAATAGATATTTCAGAACCAGCATAACACATATAAAGGCAAAAACAGCTTTTTGTGCAACCAGGATGGAAAAATAGAAATCCAAAATTAACAGTACTGTTATCTTTTAAAATGGAAAAACTGATTATTTTCGTCTAAAAAACCTTCCGCCACAAAATATAGTCCCTAGCTAAATTGTACTTGAATGAATTTAATCGCTGTTTTTTCATTGAATATAGTTAAATTTGCACTGTAGAATTCAGATTTAATGATAGAAATTAGAAATGATGCAGAATTTTATAAATAAAGGTCCTGACCAAATTACGCTCAAAATCTCAGGATCGAACGTCCTTAAATGAGTATATCGTCATTTAAGTTTTCTATGTATCTGTCCTACAACTTATGTCAGTCAAAAGCTCTACAGAGCTTATGTTACTTGTACAGAATTTATGTTACTTGTTTTAAAGGTGCATAGACACAGATTTGAAGTTAATATTTTCTTAAATTTTCTGTATTATATCATAACTTATATATTGCGTTAGCATTTCACACTAACACAAATAAAAGTCGTATTTCTTCTCGAAGTTCTAATTAGAACTTCTATAATTTGCTGTATAGTTAAATTGACCCATTCTTGCACTTTCATAAATTTTAATTTCAATCTTAATACTTAGAAAAGTGGCAATTAATTTTGTTGTGCATTACTGAAAAATATTAAAACTATTATCAAGAAAATAAGAAAATGGAAATGTTTGAAATCTAAACTCCTTCACTAGTCTCGTCAACCCGTGCTCAGTATCATGTAAAGTGTTTAACAAATTGAATACACCTTGTAATATAAACTGTTTTCTTTAAAAGGGCACGAGCTCTGTTATTGTTAATGTTTACGATTCACTGGATGTGTTCATTTTTTTTTAGTCTGATCACACCGCTGAGTACGAACTGAAAATGAACCGTGAATCAAAGATTCAACAAATATACCTCATTTCAGAAAGTGTTCATACGTAGAGCATGCTCTTGCGTATCGAATTATCTGAGACAGATAAACTTCGTATGCAGGTGATAAAAGTATATTGCTGCATAAGTGAGAGAAGTTGACGACGGATTTCCCCTTATTTCCCGATCATGACAAGTAGCACACGGCGGGTGTGACCGGTAAGCAGGGGATGCTCACTCCTCCATGGTACCCGATCCCACCTCTGATGTTTTTCAGGTCCTATGTTTGCTCTGCTCCTAATTTGTGTTGTATTTTGGACTTTTGATCTTGAATACTGTTCGGTGTCTCCATATGTTTCATGTTCCACCCCAAACGATTAAAATAGATGGTAATCTCTTAGGAAACTATGTAACAATTCTAACAATAAATCAATTTAAGCTTGCATTAAGTTTATTAGCTTAGAAGGAACATTTCATTTATGTCTAGTTGCCCAGTGCCGTGTGTCAACAGACAACTACAAACCTATTTGTACACCAATCCTTAAACTCAAACTAGGATGTTGAAACTCATAGACATAGACTAAAAGAGTAAGGGCATTGTTCTTTGTGATTGTAACGTGACCAGAAGATTTTAGTCAAAGAGTGAGAATTATCCATTTAATAATGGTGTAAGATTTTGTCAGGAGTAATTGTTACTACCAAGTATACTATTAAATTTTACAGAACAGGGATATAAAATTTCAATGAGTGATGGTTTGGCTGAACAAGTATCGACAATTCAATTGTTTAATTTCAATTTGGAAAGTTTTAAGTTAAACTTGGGAATGTGTGCAGTCTGATTGATCTTACCAAATTCTATCTAATAAGAAAGTGCATAGGACTTGTTAGAAATCCATTTACAATAACAAGTTTCTTCATAGCAAGATATACAATGAAGCGCATAGAAGTGGTAAAACTTTCCGTTTGACTGGAACGTTTGAGCTATCTTTAGAACGATGATTGTCATACAATGACACACCTATTTCTTGAGAATGGAGAAATCGATCAAATGGTTCCTTCAAATACCTGTAGAACAGGTATTCCATAAATATAACAGCCAATCAAATTGACGTTCTACTTAAACACCGAGTAAACACGTATTCGACCAATACTTGTGTTATGGTAACTCCAATAAACATGATAAATTCATAATTATATACAAATTCGTTGTAATTACGTGTTTAACTGAAGCAGGGATTCTCTAACTCATTTTTATAACTTTAAGAAATCTCCATTTCAGTGAAACTCATGTTGCTTGTCGCGAAGAGTGGGGTGTCCTAAAATATTACGACGAATGTTTCTTTTTCGTTTCTGAAGAAATAGGCGTGTCATAATGTTATAATTGACGTTCAAAACATGACTCAGAACGTTTCATCCAAACGGAAAATTTTACCACTTCAATGCGCTGCATTGTAATATTTATGTGAAATAAAATAGGACAAAAACTTCCGCCAAACTATTTTGTTGACAAGTCTTCTTATCTCAATTGATAATGTAATACTGCCATAATATCAATCCATAAAATATACTGCATATTACATGTCACGGATACTATTTGTAAAAGAAAATCGATTTAAATATTCTTTGTACAATATTTATACTTTATATGCCTTTTTACGCTTACGTGCATACGTCTGTACTAAGCTTAAGACTCTCATATTTGTAGAAAATCATAAATTTTACTCTAGCACCTACGGGACATATTTTCATCCTCACTTGAATCACTAGGATAGTCTGGCTTAGGCTCTAGTACCCAATCATCATTGTAACACATAGAGGAATTTAAAACATTAATTCCATGTTTCTGACTGCTCATATTTACACGAATATTTCCGGATGAAGAATCTTTTGGGATTCCTGACATGGAATAGCTATTTCTGCAGTTTTGATTTTTAGCAGCATCATGACCAAAAACTCTTGAGGTTGATAAAGGAATATGGGGAAACAATTGATTTATAGAATTTACATATAACCCATTGTCATCGTGAACCTCAGCTGTCACATGTTGAGTCGGAGGCACAGGAGTGACAAATATCCCTCTTTCATCTGTCACGTTTTGTCTGGAAGGGGGCACGGTCTCTCCGTTAAAGCTTGAAGATGAATCCATAGACGTGAAATTGGCCACTTCTTCAACCGGAATTTCTTCTCGTACCGCTGAACTTCTTTGAGAAAGGATACTGGCTTGGTCTTGATGTCCTTGAGATGGAAAAATACACATTTTAATAGCTGTTTATTAGAAACATTTGGTGCAAAAATGCATAAATTTATCTTTAAGGTCCTTTTTTTAATAGTACATAATTTGAATACCTCTTCTCTTGCTTCTTTTAACCTTATGTATTTTATTATCTAGTGGACATTTTAGTTCTTCGTATTGGAATGTCTTTGCTAACTGAATGAGGCAAAGGTTGCAGACGATATGACCACAGGGCATTATTATTGGTTGATTTTGTTGATCATTGTAATTTTCAAGACAAATAAAACACCTATTCTCATCTCCAATAAAGACATGATTCACTATATCATCTGATTCGTTCACAAATGAAAGCAGAGAGGGTGTCTTTGTAGCTATATCCCAGTTTTTTATAAAATGATTTAAGTTGTCTTCCCTATAGATTTCTAGGTTAATATCATTGAGATGACCATGTCGGCAACACTTTGATCCCATAGATCTGGAACAAAAGGGAAAGTTTAGTATCATTTTTCTTGGACATTAAAGATGACAGTTTAATTATTTTGTTCATGGTGGATTTTTTTTAAATGCAAAAGACACACGTAACAATGCTCTTTTGAAAATAAATTAAAATAAATATCAAAAGAGAAAATGTCTGTTTTCTTTTTTGATCCATTCATTCGCTTCTAATAATCCATATAACCTTTGAAGTAGTTGTAAAGAAGTATTCTCTAGTCTCCGGCAGTACAATAAGAGTATCATCTAAAGCGGACTTCAACTGCCAATCCTGAAGAAACAACATATAACAAGGGTATTGGAAGTTATATATAATGTAAACATTGAGTGTGTGCATGGATAAAAAAGGAGGGGTAAGACACTCTTTTTGGGGCATATTCAGACTCGGGGTATTGTGGGTGCTTTTTAATAAACACGATAAATCGGTTCTATATATCTTACTTCGTTCCGTTCTACTGCATTTTGATTGAAGAAAAAAGTACGGGGATTAAAATCACAGCTATTATTAAAGGTTGAAACATTTCTTTACTTTGGTGCCACAGTAGACAAAACGGGAAAAATTGAGGCAGACATAGAGGGACGGCTAGGCTTAGCCATGACAGCTTTTGCATACCAAAACAAAGTATGGAAGTCAACACAACACAGCACAAAGACCAAACTTAAGACCTTCAACATTAATGTTCTATCTGTCTTGCTGTGTGCTTCTGAACTATGGAGAAAAACATAGAAAGACGATGAAAAGCAGAACAAATTCCATCGTAAATGCCTTAGGAGGATCTTAAAAGACACTGGAATGAAAGATATATAATCAACAACTGTATGACAGAACAAGATCCATAAATCTATCAAGGACCAGCAAAGGAAGGAGGTGGAAATGAATAGGTTAGATCCTCCGAAGGAAAACCAACGTTAGAACAGTTCCTACATAGGCCCCCTGAGGGAAAGAGAAGAAGAGGGCGGCCAAAGAACACCTGGCGACGCTCTGTTGAGAGAGAAAGGAAACAAATGGATTGCAGCAGATGGAATGAGGGGCAGCTTGTTGCCAATGACCGCCGTAAGTGGCGTTCTTTGTTGAGCGGCCTAATGCCTCAGCCGGTGCAGGGAGAGACGTTTCATTTCAATAAAACGAAATGTGCAAGGGGTGAAATAAATTACATATCCAATGATAATATTAAATGTCATTATCAATTGTTAAAGCAACCATTTATAATCATTAATTTCTCAATTTGTATTATATGTATAAAAAAAAATCTATTTATACAGTATCTGCTGCGAGACGGGACCTACCTTGGTTTATACGGTCCCATCCAAAGGACCGGTCTCTACCTGACACAATAGGATTCGAACCTGCAATATAAGAAGTTATATGTATTTGAAAGATCCATTCATTTGAAAAAAATTGGCCGACTTAGTCTTTGCAGTACCAAACAGATAAAAATAGATACAATGTTAAGAAAATAATTATATAGATGCACACATGTATAATACCATTTCCATGTATGTATTTTCGTTCACTTTCTCTGATGAGCTACTTGGCTTGAAGAAATAAAGAAACTTGAAACCTGTTTGATCAGCGATACTCTACAAGAATTATAACAAATCTAACTCAGTTTAAATTATTTACTCATGAATTACATGTACTGTGTAATCTCTATCATTGCAAAACCACAATACCTTCTCCAAATAAGTGATTGCAGTTAAAACCATGAGACAAGTAGAATATCTCTAAATATTGAAATAAAAGAAATAATATTATTCATATTTGATATACATGCATGTAGATTCCGTTTATGATATAATCAACAATGTGAATTTCTTGAATTAATATCGTTATGTACTTTAAAACATATATTCCCTAACTTTACCTTAATTGAATGACATCTATTGACCTTTGAGCTTGATGCAACTTTTTCTTACTACGATTTGAATGGTTGTTTGAATGGAAGTTTAATCGTTTCACAGTTTTCCAGTAAAAAGCAGGCATGTTTTGTTTACGTATTTGGCAATATCCTTTTTCTCAAACAAAGGTCACAGTGACCTTCTTTGAACAGCTGTTGAACACACTAACCCAAGAAGTGTCATCTGACACAGCGTACTAATTCTAGACTTCAATGTCGGACATGAGAAAGCTTACAGACAAACATACAGACAGACAAACTGCCTATCAATACATATATGCGGGCGTATATAAAAAAAGAAATTATTTCGTGTATTTTCTGTGAGCGATGAATTTTGTTATTGTATGTCATGACGTAAAGGTTATATGTCATTTGTATGACTTGTTTTCGCGTGATTACGAAGTATGTCTTCGACTTATTATTTCGTTAAATCTAGACACATACTGCAATAATCATCAACTGATATTGAATTGTTATGTAATATGTATGACTTATTATGTGTGTATAGTTTGTACATCTTATCTCGTAATACAGAAGGTACCGAACACTAATTGAACTTATTAGAGGGAAAAAATTCAAACAGCCTGATTCTGTTAACAAAATTAATTTATGGAACCCCGGAGGTAGATATAAGGATAATTTAACTTTCTATGTCGTTCACGAAAATCAGTATCTCGTACTTACATCATTTTTTTCTCATTAACTAAATCATCATCTTGAATGTACAACTTATTTTCAAGATTGTTCGACTTAATATATCTTTTGTACGACTTAGAATCTAAAACGTATATATGATATGCTGAAAAATGTCAAAATATATTCAACTGGCAATAATACGCGTCCGTAAAGTAGAAAAGTACAACCAAAAAAAAAACAATCAATTTAATGTCAAGATTGTCTTAAAGTATAACCTTAGTACTGATTAACGCACTTATCTTGAATCTATCTTAGTTTCGTTCTCTGTAAATCTGTTCTAACAAGGAACATTAAAGGCCGTCGATTCTACGCATCCTGTTTGATATTTGCATTATGCAGGAGCATCGAAGCGAGGAAACTCCAACACTGTAGTGCAGAAGAGAACGTTGTAAACTTGGATCGATTTAAAGGTGTGTTGGACAAAACTAAATGACGAGAAGTTAGTTATGTAGACAAATATTCTATAGAGCCACGGCTTTCTATCTATAGAACTTGCGTAAATTTTATCGGTTTTTAATTTTAAAAAAAAATAATAATAACTGATACCAGAGTAATGATTTATAAATAAATAAAAAATAGAGAAGAGGCCTGATAATTCTGGTTTTTGTTTCATTGGACTTTTATTTGGGGTACACAAACGTAGATTTTAAGATAATTTTTGAAACTTTCTCATGTTACTGCTTAATTGTATTACATTTTATTTTCACACTTTCAATCAATTAAGAATTAAGAAGATATTTTTTAAACTAATGCCGAATTCCCTAAATATTAAAAAAAATGTGTTGTTCAAAAAATTCACAGCTATTCATGACTATAAACTCTAACTTTCATCATGTGAATTTATATCGTGTTACAGAAACGGATTATGTTTCGCTGTTACGGCTGAAAACTAACCTTTATGAATTATATCTAAATAACTATAACCTTTTTGTTACATAAGTTGTCGTACTATATATATCTGTGAACAACTGAACAGTAAAGTGTTGAGGTCTTTAGAGAAGTTATCATTTTATATTATATAGAAAATTCAAATCTGAAACGTTATTCTTTCAAATTTTACTTCTGCCTTATGTTTTGGTTCTAAGTCAACATGACTTAGTTCATTTAATGAATTCTCGAATATCCGTCTATTTTTCCCTTATTTGCTGATATGTTCTTTGCAAGAGTCAACATTTTTTGTCAAATTTTTAAGCCAATTCTAATCTAATGGTTTTAGTTTTGTTGGGTTTGAATTTATTAAATTGTATTGTTTTTTAACAGAATGATTTTATACCTACAGACTATTATGATAACTACATGTATAATTTTTGTCTTAAGTAAAGTACAGCAATCAATATAATTTGTGTTTGTTTAAAAGATAAGAGTATTAATTAACGTATTTACCTTGAAACAGTCATCGTTTTCTTACGGCGTAAATCTCTTTGAACCAGGAAGTTAAATCCCGCTGATTGTACAGTTGTCGTAAGGTATTTGCAATATACATGTTCACCGAAGCAAGGTAATACAAACTTTGTTCTACAAAAGCAAAAGAATATTGTAAACTTATTAAGGTCGTGTATTGATTTAAATGTTTGAAACTGCGTAAATAGCGACTGAAATTTGAAAGAAAAAAATGATGTCAAAGAATACAAATAATACCTGAGCGACGGTACACGTACATTTAAATATTAAGAAAATCCGGAAGTGGGTGGGTGACTTTAAAGAGCCATCTCGGAGTGATAGGACACAATCAATATATACTATCAAGTTATCAATTCCTCATCAAACACTTTCTTTCATAAGGACTGGAAATTTTCTGATTTATTTTTCTTTATCTTGTTATATTCACTCAAGTTTGTTTTTAATAAATATACAATAAACATACTTCTTCGAATATACTAGTATTGAAATGATATGTCTCTGCTCTTGGGGTGCTTTGGGGCACATACATGTATAGAGGCAGAGGAATGCATTTGACCAAGCTTCCAATAGTTAGATTTTTTATCTTTTGATAAAGAGGTCAAAGCGAGACTTTCCTCTTTTAAAGGAAAATGGTTGGTGGCGTGTTTGGATCAACCTCATTTTAAAAATTGAATAACAGAACAAATTATTTGTTTACATTAACATGTACACTTTTTTATTTTTAAGTTAGCCTAAAATAATATTATTAGCATGAGCTTCATGTAGTGTTTGAGCGAGATAAATATTACAATATTAGCTATAGTATCTTGCTCTGTTCTTGTACATTGAAGTTTTCCTATTGACTTAACTTGTGTCTGTTTTACTGGTGTCAGCTTTCTTCCTTTAATTTCAGCGATATCATGTGCCATTTGTTACTTTTCTTTCTATGATAATTATGAGGGAACTGAGCCCGCACTCGCCAGATATTTAATGCTTGTTTTTGTCTTTTGGCGGGGACTACGAAATTCCATCCTTTTGCTTGAGTCGCCTCCTTGTTCTTGATATAAGTGCTGGATCTCATTTTTTTTCTTCTGCATCATCACTTACAATTTTTCCTGAAAATTGACAAGTTTGCAAAGTCAAACTACTTTCAAGGAATTTAAAAGGAGCACATATCAGAGGTATAAATATTTGTGTTGTTCATGCATGAGGTTTCATTTCATTCGATTGGATGAAAATCAATTCAGTTATTTCAAAATTTACATGTTTAGCAACCACGAAGCACAGACCTGTTCCCCGATCCAATTTTCGAAATTTATAACTTCTACAAGTTTGAAATAAGTTTGAAATAAAAATGATAACTTTAAAAATTTTAATACAAATTAAATGTATTTGAATTCATTGCTTGAACGTTTCTTCCTAATTTGAGTAATGTCCTCTACAAAAATTTCAATTTCTCAATCAAAATTTGTATAAAGCAATAAAATTTTAATTGAAATTTAATTTGAAATTTTTGTGGAAGAAAGTATAATATGAGATTAAAAAATTTGACTAATATACTGTATATATATTTTTACCTTATCAAGGAAGGTTTTTGCTTACAGGGTTGTTTAAACTAAGACAATTTAAAATTTTATATGTTTTATGTAATAATAATTCAAAGACATTTTACCGGGGGTTTTTTTATTAAAGATTGAGTGTCATCGTGAACTTCGATACAGAAGTTTTATTTACGATCATCAATCTAACTCATATGTCCCAGAGACTGGTATTTATAAATAGCATTTATACCAAACATTTTTTATCATTTCATGAACTAATTAAATATAGGCAGATCACGATTGAACACTAATAATAACCTGACACAAATATTTTCAACGTTTTTTAAAATGCTTAATTTTGTAGATGATCGATGTTACTGGCACGAAAACAGTGAACATTTTTGTTTTCTTAACTAATTCATTTTATAGGTTACCATGATATTTAATTTTAATACCGTGACCTCTGCACGAAAACCATGAAAATTTTATAGTGGTTCTAACTTTTTTTTATTCTAAAGATTTCCAAGGATTTTAATTTTTATACCCCCACCTTCTAATATGAAAATAAACTGCCCACAAACTCTAAGAAATTTATATTGTAAATTGATTCACGTGGCAAAAAAGAAATGAATTAAGACAGAGAAAAAGAATGTAAATTTTGTCTCATGACTTTTCTGTTTTACTTTCGAATATTGATTTATCTCTTTTTTTCCAGAAGTAACTCATTGGTTGATTGCTTTCGAAAAAAAGTAAGTTTGATTGCTAATTGTATGATCAAGGCCTTGGTTCGTTGAATCGTGGAAAAGTTGACAATCTAAAATCAGGTGTTTTCTCTGTCTTCATTCATTTCTTTCTTTTTTTTTGCAACGTAATGATCCGTCATCAAGTAAATTATAGTACAAGTATTTGATATTAACACGTGCTCTGGAAAGGAAATAACTTATTTACAACACAATATCCAATGCCCTGTATACTTCACCTACTTGCCTTCTGTACTGTAAGGTTATTTAAACTTCTTAGGGAGACATACTGGGAGTATCTCTGAAAAATCAGGAGCATTTATTCTATGTAATTGGTCTTTTTTACTCAGTCTTAAACAAGGGAAATTTTAAAATGTAATTATTATGAGATTCTGGACCATTTAGCTCATCTGACCTTTATCCCGGAATTTATTTTTATCCTTTTGTACCGACGTTCATGATGTCCTCCAATCTTATTATGATCTTTGTGCATACCATCTAAAGTGCATTTTGGAAAGCCGTTTTATTAAGCAATCAGATTTGCAATTCAAAGTTAAACTTTGTAGGGCATTGTTTGCATCTACAAAATCATCGTGCAATAAAGCTTGCATTGTGTAAGTCTACAAAAAATGGAAATGATTTTTTTTTCGTTAATTTATACCTGCTTTTCTTTTATCTACCTATGAATTCACGATCTCAAAATCAAGCTTTGCATTTTTTTTATTAGAGCGAAAACAAAACAATGTTAGGAATTATACATACATAACAAAAGGAATTAAACAAACATATAAAGAATCTTTCAATCTTAAAGAAAATAAACTATTTGACAAATAAAAATTTAATGTTTTTTTCCTAAAATTCTGCTTAATCATTAATATGAAAAACTGCAGTTTTCTGATATTATATATTAATTTTTTTCATTATTACAATATTATCAAAACCAAACCACTGTAAAACTTCTAATCTAAAAAATAAAGTTTGGATTTTTAAAAACACTCTTTTGGAGGGGGTCTTGAATAATCGCAATGTACTACATGTACATGTGTATATGAAATTTAAGAAGGAATTGAAATTCATACTCATAAAAAAAGGATGTAATAAATTTTCCATAAATTTGGTTTGACTTATATAAATACGAATGCATTTAGTTGTATAGAAAGGTCTATTAAATTTAAGTTCATTAATGTTTACGAATTCACAACTCTAGCATATAAATAAAAAGTATCTCTCAATTAAATACAATCTCAATTAAACATTTTAATCTCCCGGTACCTCATTAAATACGTAAATTTATTCATGAATGGATACGAACTAAATCATTGAAAATTCATGGTTTTGCATTTATAAAGGTCATATCCATATTAAATATCACTCTCTTTATCTGCCTGACACTATCTACAATAACGATGAAGGTAAGCAATGTTATTTCCATAATTTCTCAATGTTTCGTGTCATAACTTGTTAATTATATAAAGTTAATTGTACGTCATAATTTGTGTGTTGAGATGTTGAATATAATAAAGAAACCAGGGCAAAATTTAATAAAATTTTATTTACATATATTCAATTTTGAGTATCAAAATAGCACGTAACATTCACGTTACATTTAGTGATAGGAATTAGTTTAACTGTTGCATAAGTTTTATTATGAAGAAAATTATAATGAACCAATAATAATTTGAGCCTTAATTTATTTTGTTTATTTAAAATGAAATTATTTATGATAATATTTCCCCTCATTATCACCGTACATAGTCAGTATTTATCATTATCACTGCATGTAATATCATTATTTATTGAATATGAAACAATGTTAAATTACATATACATTGTATATATTTATATTAGGATATTTTACTTGAAAAAGACGTTAATGGTAATCAAACAACCAAGCTCTATGATAAACGTGATGACTTTAAGTTTTCAACCGTTAGCTTCCTTAACTTATGCAGCAATATACCTTCATCACACGCATTCGATGTTTATACATCTCAGTTGATTCGATACGCAACTACTCTACCTATGAACAATTTCTAAAAGGAGGTAAATTACTGACAAACAAGTTTATGAAAAAGAATATCAGCAGTTTCGTTAAAAGTCATCATTTCGTACGTTCTACGGTCGATACAATGACTTTTTTCACAAAATTCATTGAATCAAATGTTGAGTGACGTTTTTCATACTTAATTTTAGTACATTATTTATTTATACACTGACTTGACGACGGATTTTCCGTTATTTTCCGATCATGACAAGGAGCACACGGTAGGTTTGACCAGTCAGCAGGGGACGTTCACTCCTCTATGGCATCCGATTCCACCTCTGATGTTTTAGAAGTCCATGTTTGCTCTGTTTCTATTTTGTATTTGTTTGTTTTATGGACTTTCGATCTTGAATACTGTTCGTTATCTCTATATGTCTCCTGTAGCAGATACTTTTTTTTTAGAAAATAAAATATAAATAATGAGTGGTTTTGCAAATAATTTTACATCAAATACTAGGACTTCCATTTTTTTTTACAATAAAAGTTTTATTCTTGTAGGTGATTTTGACATTTGTACTTGCCAACATTCTTGCCTTTCCTCTAACAGTGTGTTTCGTGTGTAACAAAATGGCGTCCATTTGCAAAACGTCACTTATCATAGAGAAGCAGATGACTATGTCTCATCCAAAGGCAGGGAGAGTTATCCTATATGAAGGTAAACTTTATCCACACAATATTGACTTGAAAACAGCTACTATAGAAGACATTGTTCCTAAAGATGAAGTAATTATAGCAAATGGTATTCAAAGGCCTGTGGTAGTTTTCAACGGAACTCTTCCAGGGCCTGATATAATAGTTTATGAGGGACAAACACTCTTTATTACGGTCACAAATAAATTACCGTCGGAAATTCTTGGCTTACATTGGCATGGCATGCATCAAAGAAACACCCCTTTCATGGATGGGGTACCTTTTGTAACACAATGCCCCATTCTACCTGGACAATCATTCACATACAAGTTTCAAGCATATCCAAAAGGAACATTTTGGTACTATTCCACGGTAGGATCTCAGAGAATTAATGGAGCGTTTGGGGCATTTATTGTTCGTACTAAGTCAGAAGATAATCCTGAACATATTCTTCAAGTTCAAGATTGGTACGATCGACAGCATGTAACTGATGATTCACCTTTGACAAGCACTCTATATGTTGATAATTTTAATTCACCTAAAATCCCTACTGATGGCGTGTTCGCTCCTGATGATGCTCTTATGAATGGAAGAGGAGAAGGAAATACAATTCCGTTTCACGTGTTTAGAGTCAATGAATATGAGACATCTTACCGGTTCCGTGCAATAAATGTAGGAGCAGTTTTACCATTTCGAATTTCCATTGATGGCCACACAATAAGAATACTAGGATTTAACGGATACAGCATCAAATCCCTATCTGTCGATTCCTTTATCCTTTACCCTGGAGAGAGGATTGATTTTACTGTGGCAAGAATAAGCGCTGATGTTCAAAACTTCTGGATAAGAGCTAACACTTTAGAAAAAGTTAGTAATGTTGAGGTACGAACTATATTAAGATATAAAAAGGCTGATGCACTAAATCCTACTACATTCAAAAAGTTTTGCACATTAACAGATCCATGTTCGGTGTTCAATTGTCCATTTAAACACGATCTAGAAGATCGAAACACAAAGTGTATAACAGCTGATCGGGTATTTTCCAGAAAACCATCCATTTTTCCAAAGTTAAATAAACGTCACTTCAAAGAATACTTTTTTGACTTTGGCTTTTCTGGAAAATCAACTTCTGTTAATGGAATGCATTTTTTGTTCCCCCAAGTCTCAGCTCTGACGCAACCAAACAGTATATCAAATCTCTGCACCAAAGCCCATTGCAATGAGAAAAAAATATGTCAGTGTACCAATTCATTAAGCCTTTATCATAATAATACACTCCACTTTATTTTAACAAATCTTGGATTTGGGAATGGATGGGCACATCCAATACATATGCATGGACACTCTTTCGAGCTTTTGAAAATGGGATTTCCAGTATCTGATCAAACCAACGGACATATCATTTCTCAGAACAACGAAATCAAATGTAGAAGAAATGTGTACATTTCCGAGGAAAATATCGTCTGTCAAGAAGTTACTTGGAGTGATCCATCTTGGCAAAATGGGAATGCTCCTGGACTCAACCTTAAGAACCCACCCACCATGGATACAGTCATTATTCCTAGTGGTGGATATGTAGTCATTAGGTTTAGAGCCAACAATCCGGGTCTTTGGTTGATGCACAGTCTCGTTGACCATCGATCACCAGGGAGCATGTCTGTAATGTTGAATGAATCTTTCCCATTTATTCCTAAATCTCCTTTGAATTTTCCTAAGTGTGGCAATTTTAATGATGTGCCTTTTCCGTTACATTAAATTGTTATAATATTTTTTTCAATTTTTGTCAATGTTTCAATTCAGTTTATTGCATTTTTTTGTGATATTTCATCCAGTTCTGAATAGTTTATTTCTTTGATGTTTGTATATTAATAAGTTACACAAGATCTGAACAAAGCGCAGAATATTCAAATCTTCTGACAGTTTTAATAGTAATGCTCATTTGACAATTATAATTGTTTTACTCATTGATGTTGATTGTTTGTACATGAAAGAATTTGACAAATGATATAAACAGGTGTGGAATTTCCCTTTTCTTAATCTTTGTAGCTATCTCAGAACCACTAGTACTTCTTTCCTTTTCCTCCAACGAGTGATCCCTTGTTAAGTTTCTTATTTATGGATCTTCACTGAATTCATTAACTGGAGCATGAATCTTGAATGACGTTCGTATCTTCCTAATTAATTGTGGTTGCACAATTTATAACACTTTTGAAATAAATTCTTCAATTAGAATGAATAACTCTTCTCCTTAATGAATAGTATAAAAACAAAAGAAATATAAAGGAACCACACAATAAGATATAAATTTTCCAACCATCTTTTACTGGACATTTAATATCATTGCAAACATTCTATTTGCATACACATCAACAGATACTCCAAAAGATGAGGACATTATAGAAATATGATTACTGCGCAGCACCAATCATGTTGATATGTTTTTGCTTCGTGAGTGTTGGACTTTTAATGGAAGAGCAGTACAGCTAGTATTAATTAACAATATACCTAATAATTATTCTGTGTGGCATTTTCTATTTTGCACTTTTAGGTGTAAGAAAATTATTAAAATCACCTTTTAAGCAAATTTCACTGGAAAATTATTATTATACATGGCAATAGTAGGGCTGGGTATTGGTTGGTAATTATGGAAAATTACTTTCCTTATTTCTTTTTCAGTATCTATTTATTGTGATATGTATTGCAATTTTAGAAATAAAAATCAAATTTTTTCATACATTTTTTTTTTATTTCCGATGACAAAAATGCATTGCACTGTGACAATTTTTTTTAATTCATCCAATAAAAAACATGCAATCAAATTTTGTGCATAAATTTATCTACAGCGACAAACTGATATCTGGAAGTTATTCCCATATTAATTTTTCATTTTTTACGTTAATATGGTGTGGTATCGTTTTACAATTAATGAAATATGATCGTTGGGGGTAATCTTTTTATAACTTCAAAACACTAGACCGTGTTAAACATTTGCAATTAAATGAGGAATAAATTGACATTAAAATATTTAAATCTCATTTTAACACATCTAGTTGTATTATAATGTTAGAAGGATTTCTAATGCAAAGTTGACGCACTAGATAAAGTAAAAAAAAAAACTGGACGTGCTTTTGCTGCTCTACAAAAGAAGATACAAAGAAGATACTTGCAGTACGCAAATTCATTTATTAAGGTAAAACAATTTCTGACTTAAAATAAGATGAGCTTTTTCAAATTCTTCAGCATCGAATTTAAAAGATAATATTCAAATATCTTGTAAATTGAACAGATTTGTTTTTTGATAATCTTTATCCAAGATAATTTTGTCAAACATATTTTCGATACTTTCTTAAATCTAAGAGAATTGATAGATACCAAAATGGCATCTGCAGCATTTGATTTTGAATGCCTTACATATAATTTCCTGGTATAAACACAATTCATTTATCAAAAAAATTAGTAACTTGTCCAATTGATGATGGATTGTAACGCAACTTTTCTTTTTAAACATTGACTATGACAAATCCGTGATTAATCATAATTCATATTTAATTACTAAACAATTACGCTTAACTTACGGTGAAGTTTACATTTTCAAAGTAGATGAATCCGCTTTCTCTCTTAAATATCATAAGCAAATGTAGTACATGTACTTTCAAGTATTATTCAAATTTTATTTCCTTTTTGTGCGTGCAATATCTGCCACTTTGATAAATTAAAATTGTTTACAATAAACAATGTAATTGCTTTAAATCTTAAATAATCTGAAAGCTGAATGGAAAAGAAAAAGTTGTTATAGTACAATGCCAAGCTAAATAATTTAAAATTAAAATCTTAAGAGCACTTGGTAAAAACTTGAAGCGGCGTTAAAAAAAAAAAAGATATATAGGCGCAGGATTATGTGTCGCTTTAAATAAATGGAGATTTGATGATTAATCAATCTGTGTAATTACGGTAATCCTCGATCATCTTAATGGTTTTATCTTCTCCAAGACATGTAAGTTAAGCTATTTCAGATACTTTTGTCATTTTTGAATTTTGCGATTTTATATACCCGCCAATTTTCGATTTTTTTTTCGAAAGCATTTTAATGAAAGAATTCTTAAGCCCCTTAGTATTCAAAGCAGCTAGTTTTCATGATATGTTGCCTTGACATACTACAGAAGTATATTGTTTGAACTCCAAAGTATATACCTTGAGGTCTTTTTTACAAGAAATACTGATGATTAATTTAAGCCATAGCTTTAAACTTTCAAAAAGTAAACATACTAACAAAAGAAGAGACCAAAAACTATATGCCCCCAAATCTTCGATATCGAAGGCAATGAAAAAGAATGTAAACGACTTCTATTTAATTCTATCTAAGCTATTAATGTACTTCTATATACAATGTTGTACTTTCCTTTAAAAAGAATATATTTACTCCATAAATTGGATTTTTTTTTTCAAAAGTGCTTTCGTTGACTTTGTTTTCTGAATATCGTTTAATGCAGATTTAGGGATTAAAGGATTGTATGTCTTGACTAATCTAATTATATAGCAATTAAATATTTATAAAGCAATCATCGGATTGTTTACTAGTTCATGGCTATAAAAGAAAATATATAATTCGAAAAAGGTCAGTGAATTTCAATGATGTTTTTTTCCAAAAAGTATGATGGATAGGTATTTAAATATTTATTTACCTATCAAGCAATAATTAATTTGTTGATATTCATCTAAAGGTATTCTTTTCATTTTAACTTGGACTTCAACTTTGATTAACTTTTTTTAATGTTTTCTTTTCTTCGTAGATGGCACATATTTGCAAGATCTGTCTTTACATATTGTGGACTTTATCAACGGCTTTTGGATACGTTTGTGATCAAAATGCTAGAGAATGTGAAACGACTCTTATTATTGAAAATTATTTCACGATGATACACGAAAAACTATCGTCAGTGTTTTCTGCTAATGGAAAAATATACCGATATAACGTTAAAAACATAACATCCGCTACTCCAGTTCCCTCTGATGAGGTCATAACAGCTGACGGTTGGGAGAAACCACGAATGGTTACCGTCGCTAATCGAACACTCCCTGCTCCGGATATTATTGTATATGAAGGCCAAACAGTGATTGTGCATGTTATAAATATGATGCATTCTGAATCAGTAACCATACACTGGCATGGACTTCATCAACGTAACACACCATATATGGATGGCGTCCCCTTTATTACTCAGTGTCCTATTCTGCCTGGGCAAAAGTTCACATACAAATTTCAGGCGTATCCACGAGGGTCATTCTGGTATCATTCTCATTCTGGGTCACAGAGATCAAGTGGATTGGCGGGGGCTTTCATTGTGAGAAAGAAAGAACAAAATCCAATTGAGGAACATATTCTGCAGGTAATGGAATGGAACCATGATTCTGACGCGGTTAAACAAAACCTACTACACGAACATAATGTTATCGAGAATAGAATGTGGCGCTCATCGTCCAGGTCACATGATGGAATGACTTTTAGTCGTATGGTTTTTCACTCTGTTCTAATAAATGGGAAAGGGCGATACTATGTGGATGAGGAATCAAAGGATCACAACGGTGCGCCAATGGAAGTATTTCATGTTAGGAAAGGATTAAAGTATCGGTTTCGTGTTTTAGCAACAGGTGCTAATTTTCCGTTCAGAATATCTGTGGATGGTCACAATTTAGTTGTCATAGAATCAGATGGTTATCCAATTCAACCTATGGTTGTGGAGTCGTTTATAATCAATCCAGGAGAACGATTTGATTTTTATCTTGAAGCGATTCGTCCTATTGGTAATTATTGGGTACGTGGGAAAACACTAGAGAGTAATCGACACACTATTGCAGAAGCCATTTTAAGGTATGAGGGTGCTGATGAAATTGAACCAAACTCTAAGAGAGCTGTCTGTTCTGAATATGTCCCTTGTCGTGTGTTAAACTGTCCCTTTTCTTCTTTTGGGTTTGTAAAAGGAATAGAATGCATTCCGTTTGATCAATTAAAATCGAGCACTGATGATGATCCCGCACCTCCTGTTATTCCAGGTAGGTTTCAAGAACACTTTTTAAATTTTGGATTCTTCGGAAAGTACCCATCTGTGAGCGGAACAGAATTTGAAATGCCGTCTGTGTCGGCTTTAACACAACCACAGGAGGTTAACACACTATGTGCAGGAAGATGCCCAGATAGAAAAACCTGTAGATGCACACAATCTCTTCAATTACAATATGGTGATACCGTGCAACTTGTTCTTTCGCACCTGGGCATGGGTTCCGGATGGTATCATCCTATACATATGCATGGACATTCATTCCATGTTGTCAAGATGGGATACGCAGCATTTGATGAGGAGTATGGGTTTCTTCTTAACCAGAACAGAGATATAGACTGCAGCGGTGGTAAAAACCTTGACAATGATTATACTCATTGTTATAATGCAACATGGAGGGATAAGACGTGGTTAAATGGAAATATACCTGATCTGGAGTTGAAAAACCCTCCAAGAAAAGACACCATTATTGTTCCAAATGGAGGCTATACGGTTATTAGGTTTAAAGCAGACAATCCGGGACTCTGGTTCATGCATTGTCACATAGAAATTCATTCGTTACAAGGAATGGCTTTGGTACTAAATGAATCTTTTCCTTTTGTCCCCAGAGCTCCTAAAAACTTTCCTGAATGTAGAAACTTCGATGCCAATGGCGTTTATTTACACTAGTAAATCATTCATTTAGTTTATTTATTCATTTTTCAAGAACATTGAAAAAAATGTTGAATTGAGAGTCATATACATCTTTCATACATTTATAATATTTTTTAAACACTTTTGTGTTAAAAGCATATATGGAAGAACTTGTAAGTGTGTGTGCATTCTGAATGTAAAAAAAAATACAAAATTGTACTTTTACTTTGGTTTCTGGATTAATTATGAAATTATCCATATAACAAAATGTCCCTTCATTCCAAAATTGTTTACCACATGAATATTTCAACTATTAAACATATCAATTTTTATTAAGTAAAACAAAAACAGGTCAAAAAGAAGGCTTTATTTTTATGAAAAAAGTTTTGTTTTTTAATTACTAGACTAAGTATAAACCACAAAATTGATATGATTTTTACTTTAACCCTATAGTCTAAATAGGGAATAATACTTGTTTACTTTACGAATTCCGCCAATAAATAAATAAATAATATCCTTTTAAAAAAAATAAGTACTGGTTGGTAATGATGATGATGACTTTCAAATTTACAAAAAATTAAGAATCAATCAAGGATTTTCTTTGATGAAAAGGAACAAAAAAAGGAAAGATTTAAGAAATTAGTAATTTCTATAGGAAATTAAATTTCTTTTTAACCTTTGCCTAATAAAAAAAAAAGTTTATCGGCTTTTCTTAAAGTAATATGGACATTTTTCGTCGAAAATTGCACGACTGGAACTTCTATTGTGAAAATGTTCTGTGTGTTTTATGCCTAGGCATTATATTCATAGTTTTACCAAAACATTATATAATTTCAATTTGTAATTCTTGAGTTAAAAAGTAACCAACTGGAAACTGGATCAGAGTTAAAAAGTAACCAACTGGAAACTGGATCATAGTTATTGAAGCTTTTTTTTTTCTCCAAGGCATATAATGGCAGTAATCCCATCTCTAAAATTCCCTTGAGGCCAGGGCTCCAGAATCACAAAAATGGTAAAGCCGCAGGATATGTTAATACTGTAAATGAACATATTTTTATGACATCGTCAACTCTTTTTCCCCTGTATACAAAAAGTTCTTTAATTATTTTGATAGTGGTTTTGTTAGGCCAATTTATAATAATAAGGGCGACCCAGCCCAGCCGGAAAATTACCGTACATTATAACCACCTGACATTGCACATGTTTCAGAGAGAAACGGGACGATTTTCCATGTAAATTTATATTTTACGAGAATAATTACATACAGGACAAGAATGTTAACATTTACATGTACAGAATATAAAAATTATCAGCATTGTTTACAAATACATATACATTTATAAACATCAAAGTTTAGCCAATAGATTGATTGTATAAAAAAAAACATGTATACATGTACAGTCAATTTTGAACAATATTAATAGCAAATAGATTGGTTGAATAAAAACAATCATACAGTCAATTTTGGATATGTATTTTGTATTACCAAGGTGTGGTCAACATTAATTAAATGGATAAGTAAATCAGAATTTAAAAGACCAGCAGGCCCCAAGACCAAAAACTGAGAATAGACTTAAGTCAAAATTTAGATTCTGAATATTTAAATAATATTTTACGAACAAGCCTAAAACTTTCAAGTTTGTTACAGTAAATATTTTATGACAAATATAAATTGAAAATTTATTTCATTTTGAAATTTATCTTATTTTAAAAGTTACACTGATTTGAAATTTTGACTTTTGAAGCTCTTTTTTCTCAATTTATGGTCTTTGGATCAGATTATTCAGAAATGATCAATTGATATAAATAGTTCTGCAGAATTCTTTAAAAAAACAATTTGGGTTTGAAAAATTTATTTAAAAAATACATTTAAAACAAAGAAAGGCATTGATGTATTATGTATAAAATGTTGTAAATGCACAACATTTACCTGTATATACATGTAGCTTTACAACATTTGGTTTCTACTAGAGTATCTAATATCAAAGTATATCTTTTTTATTCCGAAAAAGCTGTACATTTTTAAATAGTCGTTTTTTGTAGAAATAAAGAAAACAATTTCTTGTGTAGTAGGGTACCGCATTCTCATGCTGTAAATACATGTACAAAATTTGCAATATTCATATGACAGCATTAACTTCCTGTATATACATGTACAATCAAATTTAATGTTTAATCTTGTACATTTAAATAAAAAATCTTAGGAAATGACTGTTCCCCATTCTTGTTCGCCTTGTGTTCTTCCTTTCATTCATTTAATTTCATAATCACCGTAAGTTATAATATTTTTCATGCAGTTGTGAAATATTTGTCTGTCATATGTACCGCTGACGACTTAATAGATATGTTTTAAATTTTAACATGTTCCTCATGTATATGTACCATTATGTATGGTTTGAGCAACATAATCTGATTCTGATTTTAGTTTTTTTCCAGTTTCAGATTTTTTAATGGAAATGTGATCTGTTTGGAATTTTCATTTTTTTTCTCCACCTCTAATATTTTAGAGGTCTATGTAAATTGTTTGATCTACTTCCCATTTCTTTTGTTTAACTTGATCACTGTTATCTTTAGATTTCTTTTTAATGATCAGGATTCAATAAATAAAGAAAAAAGGAAAAGGTACTCAAATTATTTCATTCTTAAGTGAGGATCAGACGTTCATTGTATGTTTCAGGATGTATTTTATTTTAAATATTCTAGGTCCAATTTAAAAAAAAAAAGCAATGTATTCATTACATTCATGTTTTGATATTCATTTATTTAACTAGTTTTATTTATGAAAAAAGCTAAAATGAAGCAGCTTCTATACAACCATGATGACCTAGAATTTAACTGAATTTTTTTCAGTTTAATTTCCATCCAGCAAATGACGTAAATCCGTACTGGTTGCTATAGAGAGAACCTGTATTAGTATCCATTGCGGTCCTTAGAAAAACATCGTCATGTTCATTGGCCTGAATAACGATTGTGCTGCCGCCCTGGTCGTGTTCATTACTTGAACTATGTTGATAAACAGCCCCTTTCTCCTCTCCATTGACAACCAATCTCACGCTATGATAACTATCAGTAGTTATCCTCACAGACCATGTGAAGACATAGAGTCCTGTTTGAGGAACAATGAAGGCACCTGTACTTTGGTGGAAGGCGTTTCCAACGTTTGTTTTGACGACATCAAAGACAAGCTGATGGTGACCGCCGATGTTAGTCATTGGTGACGACATGTAGGCGTAGAACGCCACCGGACCGTGGTCATTAGATGAGGGGGGTATTATCCTTCCTGTTGAAGAAAACCCATGATTAAGCGTTATTGTTAAAACAAAACCGAAATATGAATGTTCCTTTAAATGATAACATCTACATATGTGTATATACCACTGTGTACGTACTAGTTCTTCATTGATAAATCATTTATTTATAAGATTTAAATAGGAATACTAGTATATATAGAATGTATCATTCTTGCAATGCCATGCAGGGATCCTGCTTTAATTACACGTTGCCGTTGGTCCCATGGGTCCCAAGGCAACGCATTGACTAAGGACCCCTGGCATTGTGACAATGCACATGCCACACAAAAGTATTTCTAATTGATTTGATTAATTCTCATTCTAGTTGAAATAATACTATATTAACCTTTTCGAGTTAGGCTTCCATTGGGTTCGACCCTGTCCGCTTTAGTAGTGATTTTCTGTAGATGGTTTGATTTTTGTTGTACTTTATCAGAGCTGTCCATGTCACATCTTTTCTTTGATATCGCCAGCTGATCTCTCACTTCTTTGATTTCATTTCTTTGCGCTTTGATCATGTCCATATGCTCCTTTGAAGTCGCTTCCAAATCCAAGATTTTTTGGGATTGGTATTTCACAATGTTTTGTAAAGATTTCAGTTCTTGAATCACATCTTCAATATCCATTTGAGAACTTACATGTAATTGTCGCTCTCCGTGAACGATACCGAATAGAAGGATTCCAAAAAATAATTGTAATATCTTCATATTGAAGGATTTTTATCGATAGTCACTGGTGTCCCAGTCTTATCTTGACATAGAAAGACTATTGCACTCTGTTCTGTACGTGATACTGTCAACAGAGTGAACAACTCGGAGTTCGCTGTGTTAGGTATTTAATTGCGTTTTCAGATTAAGAAAAATAATTTCCTGATATGATGTTATAAGTATTTTAGCTTCAAATTCTTCATGCAAATTACAAGGGAGACAAAGTACAAGGGAAAGTGCATACAAATTGTGTTCACTTCAATGTTAATTTTTTCAGTGCAAAGGTTAGCAGTCGAGTTGCAGTGAGTTTGCCTTTTTTTATCTTTATTATTTTTTTTAGCGAACGTTAAATGAATGTCAACTATTATTTTTCTTCAAGAAAACCCATTCTTTTCACGTACAATCTGATATCACCTGTAGCATAGTATGAAAAGGTCCCATTTATTGTTTTCGGTGTCATTTTTTAAGCTTTGTCAAGCATCAGTAGGTGATATTCTAACTGACCACCATTAAATCTTATATATTACATGCGCTATATTAAAATCAAATCATGCAACCATCTCTGAGACATAATTTTCATGGAATATCTTTGCTTATAAATCGTTTTGATAATATTTTCCAATTCTGTCAGATTTTTTTTTTTTTTTGCATCCCGTAAAACGTAGTTCTTCGAAAATTCATGATTCGTAACCAAGAAAACAACACGTGGTTAGTTTTGATGTTAAATTTCATTCAAAAGTCAATTTTTGTTTAATTTAATATTCTATCTTTTTGTAATTTATCCTAAATATTTATTACATACTCAATTTGGATCGACAACATATCGAAAAACATTATTTAGACGCATTCGTTGCGTGTTAAATTCTATGTCATCGTGTCAAATTTTTAAATATTGTGGGAAATCATCATGCATATATTATAATTATATATATATGCAAGTTCAAACACTAAGCTTGCAAAAGTTATAGCCAAGATTAAACTTTTTGAAAATGTAGGTCAAACTATAATTAAGATCAAGATCAAAGGGTGAAATTCATGGTACCCAGGAGAAGGCCTTGTCATAAGACATGTTCAAAAGTTATGGACGGAGTTATTTTTTTAAAGTCGGTCGAATTCCAAGGTCAAAAGGTCAAAATTGTGGGAATCCGATTGAGGATCTTGTCACAAAGAATGCATCGGTGAAATATGAATGTTTTAGTTTTAACTGTTTAAAAGTTATGTCCTAGGTTAAAGTTTTTTTTTATTTCTTAGGGGGGTCAAACTCGAGGTTCAAGGACAAAAGGTCCAAAATATTTATATATCCCCTATTTTTTTCAAAATTTATCACCAAAGTTACCGTTCAGTAATTTCTTGTGGACTCTAAGGACAATCAAAAGATCAAATATGTTGGTACATGTACCCAAGAAAAGGCTTTGTCACAAGAAATAAATGAAAACCATTGCTCCTACGAATCAAAAGTCATGGGCAAGCTTAAAATTTTTGCGAATAGCTAGACAGTCAGAGAGTTTGACAGACAGATCGACGGACAGGATAAAAGCTATATAAAAAGGGAATAAATTGTATTCACCTGTGTGAATTGGCTATGTGGTAAATGTTATTTTGAGAAGTTAAACATATATACTAGAGAGTTTTCTCAGATTCCACAAAGGCATTTTTCAACTAGGCCTAGCAGAAGTGTATGAGAGAGGAACGAGCGACAACTCTGCAAGGAAAATTGGCATCAATTTTGTCATCACCCTAAAAAAAATATTTCATGCAATCAAAGTAGTAACTTGTGAACAAAAAAATAATAATGAAGAAAATATGGCAAAGAAAAACAAATGTTTAAGTTATACGGAATTGATGCATATGGTGTACAGTCCACTGAGCGGATGCGTACACAATGGGGGCCTACTTTTACCCAAATTCCTCTGCGAAGCTGTTTTTATCAATCCTTGATTGTAAGGAAGATTGCAAAAGACTCTTTCTCGAATTCATATCTATATTTTCATTAATTATTTACAAAAAATATATTGATTGAAAATCTCGTCGTTGTTAATTTTATCCAATCACAGAGCACGACGTAAAAAGCAGCTGGAGTGCGGACCTGTCCTGATGCATTAATCACTAGCAGACACAAAATATACTAGTGGCAAGTTAATTGGATGCTGTTGAGTAAATAACATCGACATTCCCTGGCAAACATGGCTATAGAGAAGTTGCATCTTGAGGATGCGTTGGAAGATAGTCCACAGGTAAATCACGAATCGTCACCATCGCTAAATGATGTCAAAGTCAAGTGGGAGGGGTGATGTGCAGGGTGAACACAGCAGGGGTTGTATTCGCTAATGACAAATAGATATCGATCTGCGATTTTAATTTATCATTCTTCTAGTCTAATCTGATTGCAAGAAGTTAATGGGTGTTTGCGTCATGGCGTCTGAGATTTGTATAACATGAAGCCATTGAATTTTGATGTGGCAGTCAATCAAAAATTCATGTCGATAGCACACACTGGTACAAGTATACATATAGACATACATATTTTAAGGGTTTACTCCATAAACTCGATAATTTGCATAAACAAGGTAGAATTTTTTACAACATGCAAACTTTCCCAGGGTTTGACATTAACTTTTTTGAGTACTAGACCAGGTCTGGTACAATCACTAGATTTAGCTACGTAGCTTGATTTACCTACATAGCTTTATTTACCTACCTGAGGTAGCTTTATTTAGCTACCAAATTGATCTATTACTATTAAAAAGCATTTTTCTCAGGGTGTGCAGACAATATAATTTTGATGCAGCGATCATTTTCAACTTTGAACTCATCTGAAAACAACTCATGAAAAAATCCCTCTTGCAAAAATGTTTTTTTCTGCGCAATTGCAATCAAAGTTCTGAAAGTTTTGGGGCTATGTATGACAGTTAGAACAGTTACTCCTTGAATGAAATGACAAAGAAGTCCAGTTCCTGTTAACACGATAATAGGTCGGTGATTATTCAGCACAATGTGAAGTAATCATACTCAGTCATGCCTCACCGCACCTCACCGTATGGTCAGATAACCAAACAATGGAATTACATGTTTTGCTCTAATTTGTCCAAACGCAGCAATGTATAAACTATCTCTGCTTTGAATTGTTTTTTAAAGCCTCCCTATTATAAATATCAATAGTCATTTAATTGCGACTTTTTGTCTCTTTTTGATAAAATGAAAACTTACCTAAAAATAGCTAAATTAAGCTACCTGAGGTAGGTAAATAAAGCTACGTAGGTAATTCTACCTACGTAGCTAAATCTAGTGATTGTACTGGACCTGTAGACCAGTCGGGCTACTTTCTATAATTTTTTATTAGCCCTGACCAAATGTGCAAATTTACATTATAGTCTGCAGACGTAACTTTTGAAAACAATGGCTTTTGATTTTAAAATATGAGCGATTTGCTCAGATGCGGAAGGCATTTTTGCATAAAATTATCACACAATGGTACATCATAAAAATCTTAAACCTGACAGTTATTCCTTATATTAACTTGATTCCATAAATTCAAGATCCAGCTAGATTCATTCCCCGCCGCCCTTTTCTCTCTTTGCTCGCTCGCCTTGCACATGATTTTTTAACCACGCACATGCCTATCGATGAAACGATAGCTTTATAAAGAAATCAAGTTATTTTCATATTTTTAGTTTTATCTTGGACAAATCTGAACGTGTAAATGAATAAAGACGTCTCTAGCACATGTCCTAAATATTTATTTTGACAGACAGTTCAATAGGTCGCAGTCAATAGAGTCTGGTTAATCGGGACATGCGATTGCGAATATTATAGATTTACAAGAAATTTAGCAATCTTTAAAAAATAATTATCTTTAATACAAATAAATTTATTGAGAATATATGATTCCGTAACGATTTATACCAGTTGATACAGAGTGAAGCTTGCGTCCACGCAACTTGTCTATTACAGCGTGGCTAAAAATAGAGATTGTGTCATATGGGGAAGTTTTTCTTTTAGAAATGACTGTGCTTACAATCGGACAAATGAAAAATTTCTTAAAAAGTGTTTAAAATATTTATTAGAAAGACTGACATAAGAATTAATAATTATTTCATCCACACGACCAGACCACACATTTACTAGACTGGGTCGGTCGGACGTGCCTTAGTGTCAAACCCTGTTTACTTGACTGCTTTGTAAATAACTGCTGAACAATTGTGTATGATTTGATCTGTTTAAGTATGTTTTATTATACAATATTGGTATATATTTTTTTTTTAATTTATTTATTCAAATTGACAAAAACCACATGTGGCACATGTTTAAAAGGAAAATGCAGAAGAGACACAGAATGGGAAGGAAAGTGCAACAATACAAAAGTAAATTAGGACCCAGGGTGACTGAGCTCTAGAACGGTGCTCTACCAAGTTACCAACCGATTTTTTTGCCTCTGGTCACCTGATATTTGATCTTTACCTCCACTTTCTCTAATTTTTAAATAAACCCTGAAGAAATTCATGAAAACATTCAGTCATTGCCTATTGTCTTCTGCCCTCTAATAATGTTAGATTATCACTTCATTTTCAATACTAATATTTTGATGGTGCGATCATTATGGCAAACGAAGATGCCTATTCATTTTCAGTTTAGACCACTTCAAACAGCAAGTGACATTTTGTATGTCTATATATACTCTAATGTCGCATGATGTACGTATGTTAACTATTTTACCAAAAGAAAGTCTGAACAGTCGGAGTGCATTTAAAAAAAAAAAAAAGAAAAAGGACATGATCTTTTTATTTGTTATATATTTATAATCAAAGTGATTTTATTTTTTTCTTCAAACTTCTGGGTACCCCTAGAACATTAGTTTGCAATGAAATGAACACAAAGCAATAAAATAATCGTGACCACAGGTTACTGCAAAATTGAAGTGCAAAATCAAAATTTTCTCTTCGCCCAGGCATTAATGTTTTTAGAGTTTGCAGCTTTCGCTGCTTGATGCACTCGCTCTTAGAGTTGTCAAATGAAAAAGTTGCAGCTAGTTTTTTTGGTAATTTGTCAAATGAATGTAAAGTTGAAAGGAAATACAATCAAATAGGACTGTGTAATGAACATAAAATTTTGATGCAATACTGTGTACTTTATTTTCTAGAACAAAATGTGATGTATTTGGTCCTTTAACAAGTCCATCAAAAAAGTCTTTTAAATTATTCAATTTGAAAGAACAATTAATAGTTGAAAACTTAATTATTTCATAGTTATGTCTCTCAGACACTCTCTCTTTGAATTTATATTGATCAGTTTTAATTCAAAATGGTATCGAAAAATATACACTAAACTTTAATTTGCACATGCAGTGATAGAAATTCCCAACTTTTTCACAGAATTACATGCATGTATAAGAAATTAACACTGCCTGATTAATAAGTATTGGAATTTAATTTTTGGCACAGCACTGTAGAATTCAGATTTAATGATAGAAATTAGAAATGATGCAGAATTTTATAAATAAAGGTCCTGACCAAATTACGCTCAAAATCTCAGGATCGAACGTCCTTAAATGAGTATATCGTCATTTAAGTTTTCTATGTATCTGTCCTACAACTTATGTCAGTCAAAAGCTCTACAGAGCTTATGTTACTTGTACAGAACTTATGTTACTTGTTTTAAAGGTGCATAGACACAGATTTGAAGTTAATATTTTCTTAAATTTTCTGTATTATATCATAACTTATATATTGCGTTAGCATTTCACACTAACACAAATAAAAGTCGTATTTCTTCTCGAAGTTCTAATTAGAACTTCTATAATTTGCTGTATAGTTAAATTGACCCATTCTTGCACTTTCATAAATTTTAATTTCAATCTTAATACTTAGAAAAGTGGCAATTAATTTTGTTGTGCATTACTGAAAAATATTAAAACTATTATCAAGAAAATAAGAAAATGGAAATGTTTGAAATCTAAACTCCTTCACTAGTCTCGTCAACCCGTGCTCAGTATCATGTAAAGTGTTTAACAAATTGAATACACCGTGTAATATAAACTGTTTTCTTTAAAAGGGCACGAGCTCTGTTATTGTTAATGTTTACGATTCACTGGATGTGTTCATTTTTTTTTAGTCTGATCACACCGCTGAGTACGAACTGAAAATAAACCGTGAATCAAAGATTCAACAAATATACCTCATTTCAGAAAGTGTTCATACGTAGAGCATGCTCTTGCGTATCGAATTATCTGAGACAGATAAACTTCGTATGCAGGTGATAAGAGTATATTGCTGCATAAGTGAGAGAAGTTGACGACGGATTTCCCGTTATTTCCCGATCATGACAAGTAGCACACGGCGGGTGTGACCGGTAAGCAGGGGATGCTCACTCCTCCATGGTACCCGATCCCACCTCTGATGTTTTTCAGGTCCATGTTTGCTCTGCTCCTAATTTGTGTTGTATTTTGGACTTTTGATCTTGAATACTGTTCGGTGTCTCCATATGTTTCATGTTCCACCCCAAACGATTAAAATAAATGGTAATCTCTTAGGAAACTATGTAACAATTCTAACAATAAATCAATTTAAGCTTGCATTAAGTTTATTAGCTTAGAAGGAACATTTCATTTATGTCTAGTTGCCCAGTGCCGTGTGTCAACAGACAACTACAAACCTATTTGTACACCAATCCTTAAACTCAAACTAGGATGTTGAAACTCATAGACATAGACTAAAAGAGTAAGGGCATTGTTCTTTGTGATTGTAACGTGACCAGAAGATTTTAGTCAAAGAGTGAGAATTATCCATTTAATAATGGTGTAAGATTTTGTCAGGAGCAATTGTTACTACCAAGTATACTATTAAATTTTACAGAACAGGGATATAAAATTTCAATGAGTGATGGTTTGGCTGAACAAGTATCGACAATTCAATTGTTTAATTTCAATTTGGAAAGTTTTAAGTTAAACTTGGGAATGTGTGCAGTCTGATTGATCTTACCAAATTCTATCTAATAAGAAAGTGCATAGGACTTGTTAGAAATCCATTTACAATAACAAGTTTCTTCATAGCAAGATATACAATGAAGCGCATAGAAGTGGTAAAACTTTCCGTTTGACTGGAACGTTTGAGCTATCTTTAGAACGATGATTGTCATACAATGACACACCTATTTCTTGAGAAAGAAGGGGGGGGGGGGGTTACAATAAAATTGATTGAGAATCAATCATCTATATATATATATTAAACCTCAAAATGTATAACAGGATGGAACCGAAAAAAAAAACAACAGCAAACAAACAAACAAAAACAAATGACCTTAATGTTTTACAACATTTATATATCAAAGATATACCTTCTAAATCTGCCTGTAAAAATCTAGACAAAGGGTACATCATTGTCTCTGAGAATTGTGCAGAAAGAACCTGTTGTATAGAGCTCACCTGGAATCAAAATAAATAATACAATAGAGACTTTAAACAATAAATTTATTATGAAAGAAATATATTTCATCCCAAGAACCTCTGTTCTGCAAATAAAAACATGTTAAAAGATTTTAACACTTCTACAAATTATACACAAGTCATCTTTCTTAATCAATGGTCTACTTTAAAGAGTTTTACTAGTTATTTAAAACTGTACTCATATAAGCAATTTTATCTCTTCAAAAATAATGTTGTATTTGGATCTACCGGTATATGAATCCATTACATCATATAAAAAGCATTTTTAAAAGTTTTAATCAGTTCATTGAAAGTTGTATACTTACATCATCTAGATAACTAGAGAATTGTTTCAGGGTAGAACTTAATACACTGTCATCAGATTCTAATGGGAATTTCTGGAAAAGAAAACCATATAGCGAAGCAATATATCATGTGTAGGGTGCTTGTCATATGGTATCACATTTCTAATTATCATCATGATAATGAACGTTTGATGCAGAAAATTAAATTTGAGCCTGACTTAATATTAACTTATGTGAGAAACACTAACTTCAGCCCATCTCTCCCATTTAATAGAATCCTGAAATTATTGATAAACTCTGTAGGTACTTCAGATAGGATTTACACATGCGATGTGACTGTAAAATTTGAGATACCTGTATTTCAAAATCCCTCAGGTGTTGTGATAATGATTGCGTGGCTGCACACAATTCATTCTAAAAAAAAAAAAGAATTGATTTTTAATAAAAAGAGACATAACACTGAATATGAACCATGCAACAACTACGACAACAGAGCAACATCAAAGAATAGTATCCCAGTATTTTGAAGGGCTTTACTAAACATGCTTTACTAAACTGCCCCAAAAAAGTGAAGAGTTATTTTGAAGGGCCATAATTGCTCATAAAATAGTGAAAAACTAGAATAAGATATTTTTTGAAATATGTGTATATTTGCTTTTGTGTTTGGCTATCAAAATTTACCCATAAAGTTAACAATGATAAAAAACAGTTTGTAAATTTTTGAACTTATAAGGAGTCTTATCTCATGACAGCAGCAAATTAAAATATAATAGATAATGTATAAGATCAAGTGAAAAAGAAAAAAAATGTTGCCTGAGCTTTCATGATTCTTTGACAGCAGTTGTGTAGACCTGTTGTGTATTTCTTTAGAGCCATAGCATCTTTCTCAAACACCGATAGCAGACTACGGGTCTGAAACAAAACATTGGTACATTAATAATAACATTATGGAATAAAAAAAATGACACATATTTATAATTATACTGCAGTGAGAATCTAACTTGTCAGCATAGGCCTAATTATCATGTTTCTTTATAATCCTAAGTCACTGTAAAACATCATTTTGTCCATCCGTATCTGATAGTATAAGGATGAGTCAAAATATAAATATGTATCAAAATTCTAGAATGTATTGTACATGTGCCAAAAATTAAATTCCAATACTTATTAATCAGGCAGTGTTAATTTCTTATACATGCATGTAATTCTGTGAAAAAGTTGGGAATTTCTATCACTGCATGTGCAAATTAAAGTTTAGTGTATATTTTTCGATACCATTTTGAATTAAAACTGATCAATATAAATTAAACTATATACACCTGTAGACATCTGTACTCACCTCCTCACAAACAGGTAGCCTGCCTTCTGTGTCAGGTTAGTGTTGGGAGGGATGTATGGCATGTCCACCATGGGTTCTGCGTGATATAGGTGAGCACTCTGTTGTTCTAGGGTGTCAATCAGTTCCACTGTTTTCTTGGTCTCTGTCTTCATCTCCTGCTGAACTCTAAAATGTTTGTAGGAATAGACAGGCCTTAAAGTCTTCAAAACAGTAATATCTTTGAACTGAAATTGGCCAAGTGGCTCTGGGAAGAAGATGAAAATATGAAAAGTTTACAATTACAATGGACAAATTTTGATCAGAAAAGCTCATTTGAATCTTCAACTCAGGTGAGGTAAATAAGGACTAAGGCTCTAATTTGATTACAAAGTCTGGGCAATGTTTGCCACAATAATTGGTATTATTGATAAACTTGTAGGAGAGAAATTGCCAATTTAGGGTTTCTGATAATTGTTCCTTGACAATAAAACCTATACAGTACCATGCTATGTATGACAAAATGTCTTGCAAATATTTTAATGTATTGTTGTTAGTAAATTACCCCTGTACACTGGTGGAGATGTTATTCAGAAAGTCTTCAATCTCTTTCTTGCCCACTGCATCTTGGCCCATTTGGAAGAAAGCTCTCTGGGCATGAAGGTAGCCCATAACGGGCTCCAGTAGAGAGCACTTCCTCTTGTACTGTAGAGCATTCAGACTAGAGTAGTAGTGCAAAGATGTCTAAAAGGAAGGCAGTGACATGATCATCAGTAAATTTCATTCAAGATATGATTGTGAATTACTTAAATTTTTGTATATAGTCTTTATTATTTTAATACATAAACTGTATCATTTAGTCGTAGTCAAAAAATTTTCAATTCCATGTAAAACAGAATTTGATAAACAGAATTTGATAAGTAACGAACGATAAGACTTCATCCTATATATACAATGCATATTAACTATGTTTTACAGTGCACAATTAATTAATGCTTCCTGGAACACTGAAAATAAGTATAGTTGATAAGATGTTCCTGTAATGCTAATAAGTACTTGACAGTTTACTCCATATAAACCAGGAAAGAAATCAAGGACTTGGCCTATCATTTCTGTACATCTATAAGTTCACACAATACACATATTAACCTGATGAAATTTCTTCCTCATGAGGTAGAGTTCTTCTCCACATTCTTGTCTGTGTCTCTCGCTATCCTTCTTTTTAGGTAATCTCATGTATCGACTCATGGCACTGTCATGTTCTACAGAAAACAGGGAAAAACAACAGAAATCTATCAAAATGTACTGACTCATGGCACTGTCAGGTTCTACAGAAAACAGGGAAAACAACAGAATTCAATCAACATGTACCTACTACAGGGTCCGACACGTGTCAAAGTTTGGTCTCCACATTTGGGCAACCTTGGTACTGATCAGGTGCACAGGTTGCCCAAATGAAATTCAGGTCACCCAAATAAAATATCAAATGAAACAAAAATTTATGTGAAATTGTTTACAATTTGTTAAGATAACAGAGGTTGTGTTTTAAGTATTATAAAATGTAAGCCAAACGTTTTTGGAATGTCAAAGATTTCCTCTGTATTCTATTAAACAAAGAAAACACGCAGGATATCCTATAAGCAGAGACAGAATCAAGGGTTGGTAGGTTGAGATTTTTTTGGGCTTATGTATCAATGTACAATCTCACATACTGACACATAATAAAGTTTTTTAGTTTAAAACATTCATTTAATACCATATTGGCATAAAGGCCTAAATAAAAAGGGTAAAATATCCCTGGCCTGAATTAACTAGGTGTGATAATACAGTGGACTCCCAACATGGCTGTCTAGCAGCAGAAAACGAACATCAGAACAACATTCTTAGTCAGGAAGAAGAGTGAGTATACTAAAATGACGTTTCAGATTTTGATAACAACAGTATCTTCCTTTAGGAGCTCTCTCTGAATTACACAGCTATAGGAACAATGCTTTCCCTATATGCAACAATCTGTGAATAATAACTTTACATTTTTCTTTTTGATGAAAATCCTAAATGTACCAGTTGAAAAATCTTAGATCAGTAAAGTGTACTGTTCTATATGCCAGTAATTTTAATTTTACTTTTTATCAATACTATTGACTTTAATAAAAAATATAATAAAAGAGATGTACATACCATTACTTGCTAATTGGAACATCTCACAAAGAGTTGTTACCTCTGAAAAAAAGAAAAGAGTCATAAACTCAA
>PRKT01000546.1:58085-89349 GCA_003671525.1 Saccostrea glomerata | reverse complement strand
TGATATTCTTGACAACATCAAAGAATGCAAATATAAGTAATAAACAACGATTATTTAGTGAACATGGCGTAATGAATAGCAATAGCTCTGCTGGCATATTTTCCATGATGCGCTAGCGCGCATCATGGAATATGCCAGCAGAGCAATTGCTATTCATAACGCCATGTTCACTAAATAACGTTGTTTATTTCTTAAATAATTAAAGAACCTGGGTCACTAAAGAGACTTATATTGCTATCTGTAAAGGGTCCCAAAATAAACAAAATATGGTTAAATAAGTGATCCTCTTCCTTTCCAATTTATTTGAATAATTATGAGAGGTTTTTTTTCCATTTAAAGTGCAAATGTTGAAACTGGAAGCAATTGTATATTACACATTCACAAACATGTTGTCATGCAGGTATAACTCTAAAATGAAAAGAAATTTTAATTCAGCATATTTTTGAAAATTCATACATACATGTATATGCATGAATATTGGGCCAGCTAGATAAATAATAAATTATTATGATATTTTAATTAATTATTTTATTGCAGCCCTGAAGCGTAAGGAATATGTCACCAAACTCCTGTTGTATTTTTGCATGAGTAGTCCATGCATGAATTGGCATTGTTTGGTTGTTTTGTTTTTAAATGCCCATTTAAAAGAAGATCGTGTTTTATTAGTTGGAGCCAGCTAGAGCTTTCATATTTATCATATTTATTCCTTGTGAAAGAAATTCCTTTGCTTTTTGACCTCTTGACTCAAGAGTTTGACCCCCTTTGGAAATTTTACCCAATTTTAATATTTGTATCACTGTTTCACAAACACGTCTTCTTCTTTTTAAAATTGTTTATGAGGGGTGTTCTTGATTTGATTTTATTTGTTGTATAAAGTCTTCAGGTTGTATCAATTTAAAACTTACAGGTACAAATGGCTTTATTTAGAATGACCCCAATAATTTTTTTCCTTAATCCATTATATGCAATAGCATTTCATGCTCTTTTAGAAACCAGAAGATGTGCATTTTTACAACTGCATTGTATAATGAAAACTAGCATCAAATTATTTAAAATTTAGGCATTTACATTTTTTAAAAGCTTTGCTTTGTTTTTGAGTTGACTAGATATGTATGTATCTGATTTTTTTTTAAAAGAAACGTTTGGGGTGACCACTAGAAGTTACATATAATTTTAATGAATGGCAATCTATTGTTGTAAAAATTATTTTTAAAAAAAAAGAAACATGTAGTCAAGATAAAATTTTCATGGGTACGTATGACCATACATTCTCAATACATTTATAATCGTAAACTTTTCAACATGTATTAAAGTACTATTTAATATAATGTTCAATATCTGGAATACCATGGATATAATGTCAAATTCATTTTGAAGTCCAAACTACTCGTACCTTTACCCAGGATATCTTGAATCCTCTTTAATCTCAAAGTTTCTTCTCGGTCCCTTTGAGTTCGAGATAGTGATGTTTGACTGCACTTGTCTATATTTAGTAAAAAGCATTCCATAGCTATTTAACAATATATTCCTTTTTTCCCACTCTAGGAGGATCAACCCCTTTGATCAGTCAGCCAATGAAGTGTTAGATTCACTGGATTCAGCCATTGACAACGCAACTTTTGTGGAGAGTTTTGTTGTTCGATTTTTGGGGTCAATGGAGGTACCCACTGATAGAGGTGAGAAAACCTTAAAAATTCTTAAACAATGTGTCTCACAGCAATTATATGTATATGTCTTCTTGGAAGTAATTAATTTCTATCAACCTCTTCATTTTCATCAGATGCTCAATTCATATATTAAACCAATTTACCCTTAAAAACACAGAAACACTTTTTAAAGGTTGGTTTTATATATGTATGTGTATAAAGATGGCCTTTGTTTAGTAAAGAACAGGAAATAGGAATAACACAACTTTAGTATCCCAATGTCCCACACAAAAATGAACGTTTAATAATGACTTTCTCTCTACCCTAATCAGATACAAGTTAAAGAATAATCATACCTCCTTTGTCTTTTGGGTATTATTGTGCATGAGAAGATAAAAAACATGGTTTACTTAAATATGTTTTATATGATTTAGGAGAGAGACTAGTTCAAGAGACAATGCGACAAATCATGGCAGCTCGGGCAATACACAATGTATTTAAAATGACAGAATCTAGGCTGGTAGTATCCAGTGAGTGTATGAGGTAAGACCGAAGGCATGGTTACTGTGGAACTATTTTAATTCATTAGAGTCAAATGACTGTTTCGGTGCAAGTAAATTTAGTTTTCTGATTCATGGGGGCAAAATTTTGTGGGAATTTAACAGTATGTACAGAAACATTCACCGAGACTATACATTATTAGTTACACAGTCAGTTAGTGACCTAATACGGATTCATACAGGGTGTGAAATGGAAATCCGTATTGGGCGAGGCGAATCCGTATTAGGTCACTAACTGACTGTGTAACGAATTTATCCCGCTGAAGACCTTTTTCAATATTTAAAAAATATTTTGGCATATTATGAATCCGTATTAGGTCACTAACTGACTGTGTTACGAATTTATCCCGCTGAAGGCCCTTTTTCAATATAAAAAAATATTTGCGCATATTATGAAAATATTAAGTTTAATTCAATAACAATCAACATATAAAATCGTTACGGTAACAAGAAATCTAACTAAACTACCTACGTAAACCGTTTCTTAGCCGCCATTTTTATTTACAATAACAACGCTTCGAACGGAATCGCGTGCCCGATTTTCATATTACTCCTCGACGGAGACGTAATACGGAAAATTTCAGGGCGTCATGTGATTAGCTTTTATCCAATCAGTAATCGACAAATTTGTCTGAAGCGGGATAATGATTGTTATTGTTCATGGGGATTAAATTTTGGGGTTAAGGATGACTCACCAAATTCAGGAACATTAATTGGTCCCCCATAAACAATGAAGATTCTGCAGTGTCTCAAATATTATATTAAATGACTTCTTATATTTCACTGGAAAGCTATGGTACATTGTCACATTATTATATACCCTCCGCTTGAAAAGCGGGAGGGTATATAGTTATTGGGATGTCCGTCCATCCATTTAGCTGTACGTCCTTCGATCTGTCTGTTACACTTTGGGGTACCTTTCTCATATCCGCAACTCCTCTTATACCACTGAATGAAATTTAATGAGACTTTCAAAGAATCTTTGTTATATAGTGTCATTGTTCACCTCCTATTTTTCTTTTTGATCTGATACATATTTTGAGTTTTCCAGAGCAAAACATTGACACTGCCATTTTTTTCTATAATTTTGAATGTACCCATCTCATATGCCTATCTCCTCCTTTACCACTGAATAAGATTTAATGATACTTTCACAGATTCTTTATTACATAATGCCATTGTGCACCTCCTATTTTACTTTTTAACCTAACACTTATTTTGAGCCTCCAATAGCAAACTAATGACTTTGTCATTATAATCATATTGGAAGTATCATTTAGTGAGCTCGTTACTCACAATACCTCCAGTTTTTTTTTAAAGTTACTCAAAGTTTTTTTTTCATGCGGTAAAAAACTTTGTTTAAAAATATTTTGTTTTCTAGATTGATAGATCCTTCAAATAATACAGTAAGGACACAGTTTGCTTTGGCAGACATTTCATTTTGGGCAGCACATCCAGAAAACACAAGGTAATACTGGTACTGGTATATTATATGTACATGTATTAAGTAACTTTACATAACACTCTAGATCTTTACTTATAATTTACATAGTACATGCATGTATCATTCAAGATCCTGTTACATTACAGTAGATATGTAATTGAGGAGGCTTATAATTATAAAAAAGAATTTAACCCGATCCATTTTTTTTGTAATGTACGTTTTACAGATTGTTTGCCTTCATCACTCGAACTAAGCCCCCCGGAGCCACCCAGTCTACATTCTCTTGCCATGTATTTGAATGCAACATTTCTGCAGATGAGGTGGAAATTGCTTCATATTCTTTTTTTTTCTTTTTTTTTCAATCAGTCAATTTGAAATGTATACTTATGAAATGTGATATTAAGTGAACAAAATGGAATCAGCTTAATTTTGAGTTTATTCATATTAATTTTTAAAAATATTTATATTTTATATCAGTGTTATATGTAAAATTCCTTGATGATTTTATTCATATTCATTTAAAAATATTTATGATTTATATCGGTGTTTAATTTGTAAATTCCTTGATGTAATTCTTTTTTTTTTCTTTTTACAGATTTGTCTAGCTATAGGGACAGCAACAAAACTTGCATTTCAAGCATTAATGGTAAATGAAATTTTTTACATAATTTGTTTTTATTAAAGTTTTTAAAATTATGTCTACATCTTAACTGTTTTCTTAACAACAAAATAAGCATAGTCTTTCTCCTTTAGATTTTCAAAATAACTTCAAATTAATTAAGTTGAGCAAAAAATAATGAACTTATTGATAAAAACATAGAAGCTAGTTTAATAATTTACATGTACATGTATATTATGGATGGATACATTTTAATACATGCAAGTCATTTTATACATCTGTTAGAGCTGCATTTGCTATAATAGTGAAGTATTTATGAGAAAAGTTTTTGAAAGGTGTTTTGTCACAATCATATGCAAAGTTTGTTTAAAATACTAATCTAACATTATGCAGTATACAGTCATGTATAAATAAGTACTAATGATATGATGTGATGATTGGAGTGGCAGTAGATGTAGCTTGTATAAAACTATATACATTCGTTTTCATTTTAAAAAAAAAAGGGGGGGTGCTCATTTAAGGGTGATATCAGAACATAAGCAAATACAAGGTATGTTTTAACATGTAAATAGGTCCATTTATCTACATATAAAAGTTAACCCAAAAAAAGAGTTGTTTAAGTTAATATTATTGCAATGTTAATACATGTATTTAACAAATTTGCACTCTTCTAGAAATAGGCAATGCAGAAATAGTTATCTTTTGTTTAGATTTTGAAATTTTATATAGGAATTCATTTTACATTTTTCTCACAAAGAAGTTTACAGTTAAAGTTTAATCTGTCAGCTTTATAAAAATTTTGAATCAATTTTTACATCCCATCCAGAAATCAATATATACATTGAAAAAGCATTATGTGCATTGAACCTTTATTATTCCGTAATATAAAACCTATTTACAATTGAAATATAATAAAACCTTTGACGTAAATTTATATTAAAAAATAAATCTTCTACTTTGAGGTAAAAATTTCTCCAAACCCCCTTTTTCCAAAACAACAAAAGAAAGGGTAAACTTCCATCTGTGTAGTTGTTAACCAAATTAAGCCTCTTTTCATATCCTTTATTTGTAAACAAGACACATTCTTTTCTTTCAAATCTCCTGCTGGGAAAATGATAATTAATCATATTGGTAATATAATATAGTAATATTTCTCTTGTCATCTGCATGACATTTCATGGATGGATCACCTCTGCTCTCTTTTTGGAGGGTATCCAGTTTTTCACAAGTTGTCAGATATTTTCTGTAATATCACATTTCTGTTCATTGGTATCTATGACCACAGTGGGGTGGAATTCTTTGTACATTTTTCTGTTCTCCTATTTCCGGTTACAGTATGTCTTGGTTATGATAATAAATGAAGGTCTTCTATGTATAAACTATTTTGAATAAAGAAATTGTGGTTTCATTAATTTTGTGGTGATGAAATTTCCTGTTTTGGTCAAGAAAGTAATAAAAAATTAATATACATGTACTAACTAACTGATGGTCATCTAGTTCAAATCTGTCATCTATCAGTTTTTAATTTGGTCACCTTCATTTATGACCTAAATCTGCAACCTCGAAAAACAAGAAAAGAACTACGAACTCTAACTCTTGATTCCCGCCTACATTTTGCACCCATTAAATTCAATATTAATGGCAATTTGGCCATTAAATCTTTGTTTAATACAAAGAACATTTCTATGGTAATTGATTAATCATTTTAATTCCAGCACTAGATAGTAAATTACATGTATCATTAATACCAGCTCTTGAAAAAAAGGGGGTAGACGATATTTTCTAGTGAAATCGAACTTTTAAGAATTACCATATTTTGAAATAGTGTTAAATATGATAAAATGTATCTCATATCTTTACTTATGTTTTACGCAAATAAATAAAACATATATAAATTTAAAAAATAAAATTATTTAGTTGTAAATAGCTTTAAAATTGGTAAAAAAAAAAAATCAGTATTTTTTTCGTTTTTTGTCTATAAACATATGTTCCCCATCCCCCCTCGTGAAACTCAAAAACCTTGGGCATAAATTTGTAAAATGACAGTCCATATTACCTGTAGAAAGGAATTTTTGTTTCACGGGGGGGAAAGATGTTTTAAAAATATTTTCCGTTTAGGGGGGGGGGGGGGAAAGATTTTTTAAAAATATTTTCCGTATTCCGTTGATTTCTATAGTGAAAAACACAAGTTTTTCCAAAATTATAGAGTTATCTCTCTTTGGTATCCCAAATGAGTAATGTTTTATGAAAATTCATATAAATATCTATAAAAATTTTGAAAATCATTTGAACATATTAACTTTTGAGAATTGACTTAGAGGTAGGTGGGAGAACAATACACTGTACTATTGTTCGTAGTTCTTCAGTGTTTTTAAAAAAGAAATGTAACCACAGTATAATAAGTTGTGTATTGTTGAGAAATTGACACTGTTTCCGTACATCTCCTATATTCATTTCAGCAACGTAAGTTACCTCCAGGTGTAGGGAAGGCAAGTATTGTTTTACATGAATACCTGTAAAAGCAGCATATCAAATCAAACACTGCAATTACCTACCCTTTTTTCCAAAGGCTTTAAATGTATTCACAAACAGAGCAAAATTTATTGTGATCACACAATTTCAGGACAAGCATACTAGTGGATTTTAAAATTTCAACATGTTAATTTTTAGATCTTTTTAATCAAATTTTTTAAAGTAATTAACTTGCATGATTATTATAGTCACTGTTCTTATACATGTGTAATTGAAAGGTTAGTTAACTAAACAATGAATTTTGTTTAAATTTGATATTCAAATGATTGGGTATTAATTTGATCTTATAAAATTTCATGATATTTTCAAAGGTATTTACTGATATGCTGATTTTCTCATTTGAATGTATATATCAAGGTATTTGTGAAAAACAGACACTAGAAATGGGGATGGAATATTTAATATTTACTCGTGTATTTTGTTCACATTTTTGTAAAACAAATTCATTTATCATATGTAAAAAATTCTTCAAATTTCATTTTTTAAAACAAAACCTTATCTATAGGTATATCCATAAGCTTTATGGCATATTATTTAAGCACTGCCATTTTAGAAGCCCTGTTAACATGCAGCCTTTAATATATTAGTATAAGGTTGAAGAAAAAATACTTTAAATTAATAATTCATTTTTTCCACTCAAAATTTCTTTTGATAAAAAGTTTATGTTAAGATATTTTTATACATTTTTTAGAAAAAGAAATTGTTGAAACTGTAAAATTTAAGTCTTTATGAAACCTCCAGAATCTAAAAAAAATCTTCTTCTTTTTTTCCCCTTGTCCTAAATTTTATTGATGTTGTAATAGGTATATAATACCAAGACAAATTCTAAATATATCTGTTATTTGCATGATGTACTAGTGTTTCAAAAAATCAGTAAAAAAAAAGTCTGCCTTTTGATGCTGCAGTGCCAGAAAATTTCTTTCTTGTTCTTTGGATAGCATGTTTGCCACTGCAATGCATGAATATGACATGTTTATTATATACAGTTCTTGACTGACAGCATGAAAATAAGAAAATAACATAGTACTTGTATTTGCATTATTTTGTGCAATATCAGAGGTGTAATGTTATATTGGTTGCATGAAATATTCTTTTATTTATCATTATTAAAAACAGAGCTTCTGATATATACCCTGACCAATTATATATATGCATTAACACAAATTGTGTCTGCACAATAAATAATATTCTGCTTCTTACGTTCTGTATAATATATGTCTGCATTCTGATTCTAGATGGTTTTATGAATTTTATATGCACTGAAAAATAATGTGCAAGAATATTCACTATGTGCAATGCATGGAAATTTTAGATAAAATGTATTTAATCCATAGCTAATTCTTTTATCTTGAAAATATTTTCAGAATTTCAATGTCTTCATGAATTATGAATGAGAGACCAGTAGTTGAACTGGTTTTCACATTTGGCACAAATGTTTGAATTCATATTATGCTTTGCAAAGTGAAATTGGAGATAACGAACAGTAATCAAACTCAAAGATCTGTTGAAACTGCATGTACAGGTCTGAAACAGAGTAAACACAAACCTGTAAAAAACATCAGTGGTGGGATCAGGTGCCATGAGGAAAAAGAATACCTTGTTAAAGATTATTTTTGTATCAAACTGGTCCCCTTCTTCCATTTTCTGACAGTGGATCTGTTATACATGTGTACTTTTATCAAGGAAGGATTAAAGTACAATAAAATAGTATTCATGGGGTATTTAATGCGATAATCAACATTTTAATTAAAATGTAAAAATTTTTTACAGGAAAAGAAAGTGATGGAGAAGATCCAGCATGTGAAGACAAGGGAGAAGAACATCCTCTTACAGAACATCCAGCAGCTGGAAGACGCTCCTGAAGGGGAGGAAGACAATCTTCATAACCTCCCTCTGTCTCCTGATGGAAAATATCTAGTGCTTACTGCTACTGACGAATCAGAAGACTTGGCTGAGTCAGGTGACCTGGCTCAACCAATGGAAAACCTAACTGTTCAATCTATGCAGCAACCAATCAGTGAGGACTTGGACATTGAAGAAGAACCTGAGTCTGAAGCTTAATGTTAATGCTTATGCAGTAGAAACTGTTTTATATGGTATATAATTGTTTGTTAAGGTGGCTCATTTTTTGGTCTATTGCATTTATGTGACAGTTATTTATATTGGTTTACCAGTGGGTTGAAAAACTGAAAGTAAATAGTCTGTAGGATTCTCATTCACAAATGAAACATGACACCTTTAAATTTGACTCTACAGCATTTTTCCCCATTAAACTTGTTACATTTTGGAACAAGTATAAAATCTAGAAACCTTGAAGTGTGTGTGTGGCATATTTTGTAAAGGTATTGCTGTTTTTTACCTGTGCTGGGATGTGTGTATAAATAATATGTTTATAGATTGACTGATTTAAGAAATGAACTCTGTTCGGGAGTTTGGGCCAAATAGGAATGCGATATGCTTGGTAGAATATTTAAAGTACACATTGTTTTATCATTGACAAGTACATTATTTAATGGTGTAAAATACAGTTGAATTTTTTTCACGATTAATGAGTACAGAGTTCTTATGTCCCATTGGTTGATAATTACAAAATTTTTGGTTACAGTGGAAATTTTAAGTAGGCCTATTAATTAGATTCTTCTTGGCTGATAATTATCCAAGTTAGATAAGAATGGTTGTTGTTAGGCATTGTTTGTCAAGCTTTGGGTAGCACTTGTGAAGTTTGTGTTTAGAATTAAATTGCTTGCCAAGTAGCTTCGTAATTCAAAATTTGTTAATCCTACATTTCTTCATGCATAGATTGTAATTGAACAGTGCATTTCCTATCATGTACTGTATGCTTACATATGTAGTTTATAATTATAAAGTACTAGGAGGTTATTAATCTCCTTTATTTATTGAGTGCCATGGAGAAATTCCTTTTGAAGTACACGTTATTCAATCATCTAGAATTTTTTTAAACAGTTCATTGTTAATCAAGTCTTTGTTAAGGATTATCAAAGGAATTTCAATTTCAAGTTTATAAAATAACAAAAAGTTTTTTTATGTAGTCCTTCACTATGTTACTGAAGTTTTGGATACTGTAGATCACTAAATATTTGCCATGCCTTATTTTCCCAGGATTGCCATCAACTTTTTATTAGCGAGACCAAATTTTCACAAATTGTTGCATTTGCTCTTAGACTATACAATCTTAAGGAATGCTATTATATGCGAGAATGAAATTTTCGTGAGTAAACTGTCTGGCATAATTACACGAAAATAAAGTTCTCACTGATAAAAAGTGATTTACAGTTGATGATTTTTTTTGCAATGCAAGGTTTTCAGAACTTGTTGGTTTTACATTTGTTAAAGATTTAAATTTTGTTTTCATTCATGATTATCTTTATGTTTGCATGTAAAATGCATCAAAACTTTGTAAATCAACATACATCATATTTGCTTGATTGTGCCAATTTTCAATTTCTATTTCATAGTCCTAATGCCTGAAGCTAAACCAAGGGAAAATGCTTTCTTTAATTAATATAAGAATAAGACAGATTTATATCTGTCAAATCTATTTGACAGAAGTAAGAAATTAATATTTACAAGAAATATATGTTTTTGATAACATAATATTTACTTTTATACGCACAATAATAGAATTGTCCTTAATGTAATAGAAAACACACTTTTTTGGTTATCTACGTGTTGTCTGACCTCATATTGCAGTCATTTTTTTTCTCAAGAGATGGAAAAGAGCTTTGTACCACTAAGTATATTTACATCATTCATCTAGCTGTTGTTATAATTTCAAAGTGTTTGTAATCAAATGGATTATTATTATAAATATTATGAAAACTATGCAAACTTCATGTGAATGTTATAGCATTCTTATTTATTGCTTCATGGTAATTAGACTCAATCTAATTGTTGAAGTTCTAAATTCTATTCCCAACCCTTTACGTGTTGTACAATTTTTTTCCTTCTATATTTTGTTGCTTCATTCTGCAGTGTGCCTTTAAAATCAATATCCTTAACTTTTGAACCATATTTTTTAAAAAAAATTATCAGCACTTACATCGCATTATACTATAGGTATTTACTTTTTCTTTAAAATAATTTGATTGGTATAGAACATTTTAAGCTAAAGTAAACTGAATTTTTTTTCACTCTCCATCTGTTTTGAAGGTCTCTTTTTCAGAGAGTAGTTACTTGAATAATGAAGGGCTACATTGTTTGTTTCATTTCACCTGTGATATGTAAATATATGAATTTGTTGTGTCTGAGTATATTTATTGATGACTGTCATTTTTATCTGCCCATCATGAGTAGACAAAATAAAACTGAAACATTTTTGCGTTTGAATGCATAATTTGATCTTGTTGAATTCTTAATTAGGTCACGTCTTTTCAAGAGAACTAGCAATAGAAGAAAAAGGGTGGAGTGATTAACAGTGATCAGTCTCATAAAGACTACAACCAGAACATCAAATAGTCATGTGAACAGGGCATGAACATGGACCACAGGGGCATCTTGTCCACTCTGTTCTCTACTATGTGAAATAGAGAACAGAGTGGATAAGATGCCCCTGTGCACGAACCCTTGGAAATTCCACAGGTGGGATTAGTTGCTTCGTTTAAGCATCCTCTGTTGACTAAGCACACCACTGTGAGCCCTCTGTATTGATCGGAATATGTAGTGTAAAAGATCTAGCAATGACTAATGAAACAAGTCCGGCATATACGATCTAGTGATGTTATATTTGCTTATAAGGTCATATGGACTAGAGGATTTACGAAATGCTGATTATCAACAAGGTTACTGAAATCACCGAAACATGTGAGAAGTCTGTTTCGGTGTTAAATTGATGTTCCCAGAGCATGATTTTGAGTAGCAAATAAGTTAGAAGACGTAAACAATATATGCAGGTGAAAGCGGATGTACTACATAAATAAGGAAAGTTGAGAGAAAGATGAAAAGCTAAATTCATCTTATTTTTCATGGTTGTTAATTGGTCATTGTAGTCTGTAAACCATCCAATTCCAAATACGAAACAGATTTGACAGACTGTGGTATTCTTTATTTCAAGTTCTTCGGGTTATATCGAGTCGACATAATGGAAATTGATTGATAAATCGTCATTTAACTCAAATGGCGATTTGAAGGCAGGCCACGGAAAGTGTGTTCTTGTCATGTAGACGTTCTTAGATTTTTTTCAAAATCCACATCTGGTTTACACCGTATCACTTTCATTAGAAAGTACAGTGTAGCACAATATGTTTTAAGTTTCTCCTTAGTAGCAATTAAGTAAAGATAGGGACTTATAATTAGTCTCTCTTTGTGCTGTCAGCACAAAAGGTCGTTACCAGAGTCTAGCTTCCACGTTGGTCTATTTTGTGTCCATCTCTAGATCTGGACCTTTCCCTATGACCAGTTGTTCTCTTTTATATCTTTTTCCACCGATCTTCTCAAGGTCTCTTTTGGTCTTCCTCTTTATTTTACCAATTGGTGTCCATCTCAATACAACCCTAGCCTAGGGATAAAGTTTGAGTGCATTCTACATATATGTCCTCTCCAAAGCCATTTTCTTTTTTTTGTAACTTGCAATAGAAAAGTGATTTTAGTCTAATTGTACAGCTCTTTATTTGGAGATGGTATTAGGCCAGAAAATGCGCAATATTTTGCGAAGGCAACGTGGAAGACATCTAGCTTAAATGAGATGGCTTTTGTTACTTTCCATGATTTAGCAACATACAGGGTGACCCCAAGAACGTTGCTCTAGAGAATCCTTATTTTGTATTACTATGCTGACCTCCAGATGTTTTGGCAAAGCAACAAACGCTCCTGTGACTTTAGAAATCCGAGCTAGTACATCTACCTCAGAATTTCCATCCGAACAGTCCCTCATGCCATCAGAGCATCTCTGACATAGCCCAAGTGATTCCCGTATGTTTATTCCTGGTAGAATCTCGAATGATCCAGGCGATGGCTGCTTGGTAGAGCTTATATTCTATTGTTGCAAGTTTATAAGCTTCCTTAAAGACACGAAGTTAATATCTTGGAACATATGTGTGCATGTTAATTAGAAAAGTCTTCAAACATGATAAAGTGTCGGAAAACGGACGAGGAAGCCTGGACATTATCTTAATTTTGATCATGCAGGTCGAATTGCAGGTTTTTTGGGGATCTTGATATTGTAGGACGTACATGTACATATATTTCAAAGACCTTAGTTCTGAAATAGCTTGACATACAAGGTTGGACTATTAAAGGAAAGTTAGAACCATTTTCAATTCACAATGAACCTCTAACTCACAAAATTAATGCTACATAAAGTGTTAATTTTTTATACACAAAAATTGTGATAAGAATTTAAACAATATAACTCAATGCAATGAAAAGTTATTAGAATTGGTTATTCATAATCTAAATTTTGGAATCATAACTGCCAATTCATAAAAGTATTTGTAAGAGTAGTACACTCTGTTTTTACTTTTATTTTGCCATAGTTAAAGTCTAGTCCTTCTACACCTAGTCAGCTTCCCCTTTGGTCCTCTAAGCTTACTTTTACTTAAGGAACAGAATGAAAATCTGTCGTAACAACCATAAGTGGGATCGGATTTTTCCGGAAGTTTCCTATCTTTGAAGCACTGCAAAACAGAAAAAAGAATATTTATAGTCAATTGAATGTTGTCTTTATTCTTTAATATATACTTCAATATTTCCATTTCCAATTGTTTTCTCTATGATAAACACTACAAAAGTGAATCTTGTTAATTTCATCGTAATACCCCGTGGTATGTATATTTTTTTATTACTGAAAGGTCAAATGTCAACCTGCATGTATATCACTGGCGTATAAATATATTAAAGAAAAAAATAGATGTTTTGTTTAATTGTTTACTAGGCAATTTGATATGACATATCTTTTTAATAAACAAAATAAATAATCAATTATCTTCGGCTCGAAAGCAAGTCACTAGCGCAACGCTGTCCCTATCACCGAGACCTCGCGAGACCACTTCCGTAAACATGAGAACCAGCCACGTGGAGAAATTGATATTGCCACGTGGATCTGCACGTACTCCATCATCTGATTCAGACATCGTCCCTCAGCCATTACCATCCGACTTCTTAAGCAACTCAACTTCTGTTATTTTAACATCCATACAAATCGGTTTCCTGACCATGCTGACCAACTCCCGTTTTATCAACTGCAACATTGCATTCAATATGGCGGCGGAGAAGTGACATAGTGCCTATATATATTCGTGCTTCCGACAACATAAATCTAGGTCACATATACAATTAAAGTGAACAAGATTACTTTGATCATAATTTAAAATTCTTTTGTTGTTTATTTTATAAATGTTGATATTTGACTACAGTAACTTAATAATCAATACATTTGTTTTCGTGTTTTTTTGGGACTACTTCTTTATAGTAAAATTTGACGTCATGGGGCCTTGTGCATTTCAAATCTACTCAATTAGACGGTATTTCGATTTATTTTAAGATTGTTATTTCAAGTTAAAATGGAAATATAAGGAATCACTGTAAATGTATGATAGACTCGCGAGATGCAAATAACAAATCAGGAGGAGGAAAATGAAGAAAACGTCAAAGCATATACTAACTTTAAATACTGTTGAGATATTGACGTCATATTTCTTGCCGGGGCGACATGCTGTGGTTTTTGGCGGGAGTCTTAGAGGACCGAAAACCTCCCGCTTTTTTCTATGGGGTGGATCCATAACCAGTAGCGGGACATGGAAGCCACCCCCGATCAGAGGAGGGACTGAACTCACTTCATTTCTCACTATTATATTTAGAGATGCTTAAATATAAAACAAAGAAAAAATTAAGTATCGAACGATACATACTAGTAAACATACATGACCAGTAAAAATGAACCTGTAGCAAAAACATGTACAATTTATCGTTAGGTCGGATGTTGACTGACGTTTTCATTAGAATTGCTTGAAACACATTTTTTCTCACTGTATTCAATTCTCCGTCTATCCGGTCATTACTAGGAAGTTGAACTAAGGAGCACACAACGGTTGTGACCGCTAACACAGGATGCCTACTCCTCAATGGCACCTGATCCCACCATTGTTTTCAGAGGCTTGTGTTCGCTCTGATCACAATACGTATTGGTTAATCTTGAGCATTGATATAGTTATCTTCACATTTGATTACAGTGTAGTAAGCACGCAGTTAACTGGCCTCCATGAATTTTCAAGCATTTGAGATGCAATTTATAAACATAAGATGATTTTTTTTACTTCATTAGTCAAAATGCTGAATTTTTTTTTCTGAATATAAATGTCTTTAAATATAATGACTTTTAATGATTAACGTGTTTTTAAATATAAATTTGCTTACCAGTTGCTGTTGCACTGACATCAAGATAATTTTCATAATTTTATGAAATCTTTCAACATCGTTTATAAGATAGGATATAATAAGGATTTAATGTATAGAAAGAGGAAGTTGATACTCTAACATCTACATGCATAATTCTTGCAAGTATTAAAGGATTTTCACTCAGGTGAGCGATGTGGCCCCTGGGCCTCTTGTTTTGCTTTGGAAATGCTTAATATCTCAATATAGACTATAAACAAACGGACGGCTATTATGTTGCTAAAGAAGAAGTTGTGACTGAGTTTAACAACATTCACAGATTGCACGCACATATACTCTTACAAGTAGAATTTATTTTTCATTAAGATTAGACACTAAATCCGCATGTAAATGATAAAACCCTTGCAACTTCAGAAAATGTCCTTTGGACAATGGTGTTGCCAACAAGTGGTGTCAGATAACAATAAAATGGGAAAAGTTTTCACATAATTTTGTCCTATGCATGATAGATGGACCAAAAATATCCAAAGGAATCATTGAACCACATAATTATAATCAGCTAGTTTTCAACAGATTGCGCATATCAAATTTTACTGGATTTTTTTATGAATCTGGATTATTTACATTGCAAGACGCAATACAAAGAAAAATCTAACATATATGTTGGCTACAGATGGACAATCATCATTTAGGATTCTATGTCAATACTAAGAGTAAAATTCTGGATTCTTATAAAAAAAATTATTGTGATTAGAAATCGAATTTCGTAGCTTTTCTGATAATATTTACTTCACATAGTACCTGTACCAAATATTAATGCTCACTATAAATGTTGAACTTTCAGATTTGTCTTGCAATCTTATTTCAAGCAATCGACGGAAGTCGATAAAATATGGTTACCAACTGTTCCTGTGCCATGCGCTCGGCACTTTAAAGTTAAAGTTGCGGGTCGTTCGGATGAAAACAATTTACAAAAAGCAGCGTTTATTTCCATGTGACCTTTTACCTGATAATACGTTTTCTTGTAACTTATGATCAATCGATTGTTCGATTGATTGATTGATTTAATGTTGTTTTACGTCCCATTCGAGATTTTTTCACTTATTTAGACACATCACCATATATTGGTGAAGAGAAGATGTTGGTACGATAAAGATCCCTCACTGCTCAATGGCCCTGAGTGCCACGTAAAGGTCAAAATTTGAAACTCTTCACCAGTATATGGTGACGTCTCTACATAAGTGAAAAAATCTCGAATGGGACGTAAAACAACATTAAATCAATCAATCAATCAATTAATCAATCAAATAATCGATTAATCCTAAGTTACAAGAAAAAGTATTATCAGGTAAAAGGTCACATGGAAATAAACGCTGCTTTTTGTAAATTGTTTTCAACTGTGATCATGCTTAATGATACATCAACTTCGCAAATGGTAAAAATGAGCTGTTTACTGGCACAAAAAGAGTGTGAAAGGTGTAGATCATGGATGACAAAATTGGATATTTTGACATTTTTCATAAACTTCGCTCCGCTCTGCTCTACAAAAGACACAAACTAAGGAAGTTTACGAGATTTCATAATCTTTAAACTACTAGTAAGTCAAATAGATTGTTATTTGCGGATTTTATTGATTGATTGATTGATTGATTGCATATTTTTTAACGTCCTTCTCGAGAATCAGGGATTTGAGCATTGTATAAAATACATATTAGTTTTGCAAAGACACAAGTTCATGTCATGTATTGAAAAACTATAAGGCAACAATTGTAGACAGTAAATACAAATTCAGAACCTTTATTAATTCATGTATATCTTTCACAATGGAACCACAAAATAATATACACTGTATTTCCCCAAAGCTGGAAAGCTTTATTAGTTCACTAAAAGTTCCTCAAAATCAATTTGATAGAATTCAAAGTTTGGGGAACACAAGTATGAGAGTAATTAGAAGGAGGATCATTTCATAAAGAACTGAGTGACTTCTCTTGTGCATTATACACCGCTGTCATCTTTATTAAGGTCTGATTATATTTTTTAATACTCTAGGTCTTTTAATACACCTGTTTAAATCTCTCTTTTGTTCTATCCTTTTTCTGTCGCTTGAGGAACAGAACGAAAAGCTATCGTAACACTGGAAAGTGGGATCAGATTCCTCGGGGATATCTTTGAAGCACTGAAAAAAAGAAAAAAACAGTCTGTAATTAAGTTAATTTATTGATTTGATTGTATATATGCTTTTCATGTCCCATTCGGGAATTATTTACCCATCTGGGGCATTGCCATATACCTGTGAAGAACTACAATTTACGTACACTAATTACGAATGTGCAGCCAACAAGATTTATGGACACTTAATTGATTCGGCACTAAAGTGATCAGGTTTCTTTATCGTACCAACGCCTACCGTGACACATGGCTTCGGCCCTTTTAAGCCTCATCCGAGAGATCTAGGACTTTCACTTCAAAGTGTTGAAATCTGGGAGAAGCAACAATTGCTATTTATTTTTTATAGTCAGTCACAGCCGGGTTTTAAACCTACAGCCTTCCGATCACAAAACAAGCGCAACATCAATTTAGCTACCGTGACTTTTTAAGTCAACTGCCAAGTGAAAGGGAACTGACTTTCACAATAAGCTACAAAGATGATTTTAAAAATGATGAAAAATAATCATATTTGTACCCTGTTTAAGTCTCCACAATTGTTCGCATAAACATTGTTCTTCAGCCAACCCCTTTGAAAGTCGTTAAGGTTCTCCCATTCCCGTGCACTGACAATGTATATACAGCCGTCAAGATCTTTTGATACTGAAGTGACAAGACATAATTATATAATTGTGATGAAATTAATCGTTTATGGATGTTTTATTATTTTGCAAAGAGTGAGTTCAAGTTATCAATTGACCAGAGTACCACGATATACTTGTAATCGTTTATCAGAAATAATTGTAGGGCAAGGTTAAACATGTTCCATTAACTTAATATAAAGTTGAAATAGTTGCACATAATTAGAGGAAAATTTTACATATATTAAATACTGCTATTTTGTAGAGTCAGTTTCAACAAGTTCAACATGTTCAGATATACTAGAAACCTAGTCATGATTACATAACAAAATCAACGCAAACACTAATATTGAAACAGTTCGAATTCATACCCGTGACAAAATATTCTACGTTCGGTTTTAAAAGCTCCTTTGCATCAATCACTGTGATTAAGGTTTTATTGGGAAAAGCAGCATTTGTTCCATTCTGAAATGTATGGAAAATTTACTTAAAACATCAGTTTATTGCAATATAAATTATTCTAAAACTTGTCAGAATGATTTTTATCGGATACAAGTACTTTGTGTATTTTTATAAATCTTGTATTATTCAATAATTGGGGTGATATTGATATATGCTTTGTTCTTTGATTTACTTAGGATGTACATTAAGATAATTATATATATAAAGGGTAATAAAAAATTATTACATTCGACAAAATATATCTGCTTTTGATACGATCAAAATGATGTACATGTGATACATCAAACATTTGTCATATATTTTATACAATAATTCTGGTTGGGTGGTTCAAAAACTTGATAAAAAATTTGCTGAGGAAATCGTTTTAAATTATCTATTAATTATTATGTTATTGTTGTCCTTTCAAATACACAACCTCCCGTTTGAAGAAAATATGCATTTGAAACAAATAACAAAACAGGAGGATGAAAATGAAGAAATATTGAGAGACATATACTTACTTTAAATACTTTTGAAATGTTGACATCGTATTTCTTGCCAGGACGACATGATGTGGTTTTTGGTGGCAGTCTTAGAGGACCAGAAACATCTCGCTTTTTTCTATGGGGTGGATCCATAACCAATAAAGGGACGCGGAAACCACCCCCGATCATTGGAGGAAGAAGACGCACTTCATTTCTCACTATTATACTTAAAGTTGCTAAAATATAGAATTAAAATTGAAATAATAGATATAAATTCTAGTGTCGATAAAACAATCTTGTCAGCAAAATCAGCTAGATTTTGACTGACGTTTTTAGACAAATTGTTGGGTCATAACTTTGAATTTCCATTTCGCCAACCATGACTAGGAGTCTCAAGGACCACATTTAGTTAAACTTGCCGAGAGGGGATGCTCGCTCTTCTAGGGCACCTGATTAGGTGTCTGTTTAAAGGTTCCTGTAGCTTCTACTCACCATCTTCATTGTTGAAATAGCTTTCTGAGCGTACATTAAAATTTCATAACAAAGTAAAGATTGAATTGATCAATATGTTATAATTTTTTTCTCACATATTTAGTAATTTTTAAGTCAGTTTTAATTGAAAAGGTAAAGACAGCAGTGACCGATCTACAGAAATCTACAAATACAATTCTGGGAACAGGGCACAAATACGGAACCCTGGATACATTCATAGCTTGTAGAAATATTAGTCATCACATGTTGACAGGTCACCCCCGCCACGAACAACTCACCCATTTAACGACTTAATGATAAGTTTAAAAGGATGAATTTACTAACAGTGTCATTAGAGCATCGATAACAGAATTTACGAAGTGTTGACTTTAAACAAGACATTGAAATCCTAGTTGCATCAACTTATTTGTCAGTAGCTTTCCTCGATTTTAAAATTGATCGGACTTAGAGTATGCTCTTGAGTATCAAATAAATATGGAGAGGTAAAAAAAATCACATGCAGTATGTGATGGTGGAATTTTAAAAAACATAATTGCTACATTGTTGCTACATTAGTAAGGCATGTATTAACTGGAGAAGCTGAAGTCGTCTCCTTTGTTTTACAGTTAAGTAAATAGTTCTCTCATCATCTTTAATTAGTAAAAATCTAAATATGTAACAATATTGGCAGACTTTGTGGGTTTTTTTTTCGAAATTTGATCTTTATCACACATTATCGTTGTTCGTTGGGACTTCCTTTTTGTCTATAGTCAATATGAAAATAGAATATATGAAACGGAGATTGCAGACTTTGATGTTTATTTCAGCTCTACTGGGATATATCGAGTCAACATATGAATAGAAGTAGTTATCATTGTTCGCAATGTTGCTGATATATCTGAAAGTGGAGTTGTAGATCACAGGAAGTGTTTTACTCTTTTCTAGTTTTTTAGTTTAGTTTCATACGAAATCAGGTCGGCCAATGAAAGAATACAAATAGTGCCCCTCAAAATTAATTCCAAAAGTTTGATAAAGATATTTCATTATTTCCCTTTCCATTTTATCATAGAACTGTATTTTCATTAAACTTTATTCTAGCTTATCAGCAATGAACTTTCAAATAATATCTGTAAAACAACTTACCCGTTCCCTCTTTACAGATTTCTCCTTGAATATGTTCCATCGATCTAAAGTTAAACAACAAATGTAAAATAATAATTAAATATAGACAGAGAAGATACTTTTTTGATAGTTATACAACCATCTCAAATCCACCAATTCAAAATATCTTTCACACAGCAATATTGAATCCATGCTATTTCCATGAGAAACTAAAAAGCTTTTGATATATATATATATATATATATATATATATATATATATATATATATATATGCAATTCATACAGCATATTTAGACAAAAAATGAAATACACATTCATAGACTATCCTCGTAAAAAAAATCACAGACCTTATCGCACATTCGGTTTACATTGACATTTGACAGAATATAGCATAAGGTTTTTTGACGTTTTATAGTTACTTATTAAATATTGTTTGTGTACTTGAAAAAAGCGGGCTTCATATTCTAGCGGTTTTGGCGGGAACAACGATGCGCTAATTTTAGAATACCGATAATAAATCATTAATATACATGATACAAGCCACTAACTTGTGTAGCCCCAATTCATGATTATGCTTACAACTCCATGTACATCGATTGCGCTTAATTTAGAATACGTAATAAGTACGAAAATACGAAATTTTGAGTAATAAAATTTTCTAATTATAAAAACGTATTTATCACGTTAAATGAAGATAATTATTATTTATTTGTTACCCATTTTTTAAAAACACTTCTGTTTGGGCTTTTCATTTACTAATTTTTTTTCATTTTAAGATTGAGGATAGCTATTGATTGAATATTCAAACAAACTTTATCTTGTATATTTTCTCTAATCTTCATTAAGTGATGTTTTATGCTTGAAAGATGTAAAAATAAAAGTACTTACATTGAGAAATACCCAAGATATGCAAACTCTATCAAGAAAAATAATACCGTTTTCATTTTTTTGGCTAATTGCCTTTGAAAAGCAAGATATCAATATATTTAATTTACAAACGGACGGCCTGACCGTGTCGTCAATACTGAGGCTTCGACTGTTAAAGCAACATCCACAGACAAAATGAACATGCTTTTGCAAGGGGAATATATTTCCTTTTATACAAGACGCTTCATTCGTCTATAATAAAAGATGCTTCACGTAAAAAGTATCTTCTGGAGCAATTGTGTTGCCAACAGTTGGCGTAATATCACAATAAAGAAGGAATTAAGTTTTAATTTAATTTTGTCCCATGTGTGAGAGAAAGGACAAAAACTTCCAAAGGAATCCTTGAACCCAAATAATTAATATAAGCTGGTTTTCAATTGATTACATCTTTAAAGTAAAAATGTAATGTTCGATAAAAAAAAAATCTAGATTTTGTATGAGTTTGGATTAATTTTACTGCGCAAGCGTAATAATATAATAAATCTAACAATACAGTTGAGTGACATATGGTGTTCAATATCTGTAATAGTAGATTACAGGAAACGCAAGAGAGGAGAGTTTCAACTCACAAATACAAATTTTTGCAAGAACTTTTTATTTCTGGAAAAAGATCAATGCAACCGTACTTTTTCCAACCTATGTTCACTTTCTTTAATTTATTAAAAGTTAAACCTCTTACCATTACTAATCAATAAGCAAGGTTAAAAACATAAAGATGGTTTACCCTCTTGCAGATGAACATTCGAATGGGGATATTTTATTCTATCTTTACATATTCCTACAATTACAATACACATGCATTATATAAAAAATAAGCCAATCCAATTTATAGTTGTCATTTTGTTATTCATATTCTGGCTTCGTAGTCAACTTGCTTCAGTCAAATTTAATATTAATCTAAAGCTGTTCAGCCATTGTTTTCATAGTGAATTGTTTACAGATTGTTTTTCGTTCACCTAATTTTGTCCAGAGGCACACGACCGTGTGACAAATCAAGGTGGCTGGTTACCTCTTTATGACTCCTGATCCCTTGCATCATTGCTCCTAGTTGGCATTGTTTTGAAATATTGTTTTAATAGTGTTTTGAGCTTGATTGTCGTTCTTATGTGCACCTTTCCTTGTCTGTTCATCTTCACATTCCCCCTTGTAGTACATATTATTATACCTTTAAAAATTTGTTCATTTACATATCTATACGAAAAAAAAGTCTAACATTTGTAATGTTTTGCTGAGAGGGCAAAAAATAGATGTTTTACCGCTGAGTAAGATGTTGGGCCTGTCGATAGGATGTTGGACCGCTTACGTCACAGAATGGGCGGAGCTTAATTTTTGTTCAAAATGCACAAAGTTGACGGAACTGACCTCACATCACGGAAGACAGTATACAAGATACTCTTATGTAAAAAAAATTTAATGAAAGGTATTTATAAGAAAACATTTATTGACTATGCTCTCGTGCAAAATCTTTTTTTCGACCCTCTATCCAAACTGTCTGCCTGAGGCCTAACGGCGTCAGGCAGACACTTTGGTTCTTGGGTCCGACAAAACGCATGTTGCCCTCGAGCTCAGTCAATAAATATATATTGTTGCCCAATCCTATTCCACGGGTCATGTTTTGAAAAATTTAAATCTACTCTACCCCAGAATGGTCCAAATGGGTTTCAGCATTTCTGGCCCAGTGCTTCTTGAGAAGAACATTTTTAAATTTAAGGAGGCTGACTTTGGTTTTCATTGCGCAATATTTCGCGCATCATAGTAAAATGAAGCAGACGTAACGTCAGGAATTGCTACTAATAGCAAAGAATGCGCTTATTCCGTTTTCAGCTTAAGGAGGCTGGAGGGTCAACAAATTAATCCCAAATTAACCACCAGATTTAACTTATTTTTTTTAGATACGGTATCTTTAGCTGTGAACTATCATTTGACAAAGAAAAAATTCAAAGATTTTAGTTTTAAGATTTGACCAATTTCTATATCTTTATATGGAGCTCTCCTTTTAAAGGAGATTGAAATAGTCTAAAAATGGCTGCCACCCCCGAGCCTCGTTAAAGAAGAAGGTATGGTTTTAGCTTTATTGCGCCCTAAAAATGTAATGACATCAAAAAGTTTTGAAACTGGCTTAAATATTAGTTAAATAAATGACTCTGATAAATCAGGAAAGAATATGGCATGAAGGTATACATTCTGCAAATATGACGTCATTAATGTGAAGCATTTCTCTATTTTCAACAGAAAAAGCCTCAAAATGGCACATTTCAAAGGTGATTTTCCTTTAGAAAACAGTGTCCACAGCCGTCGCCCACGATAATTTTTTGATATTTTGTGCAAAATTCAATTACAAATCACATATCTCAAGATCTTTGTGGGCGATGCCTGTGGACAATGTTATCTGAAAGAAAATTCCATTGAAAATTGGTGTCTTCTGCAACTTCTTAAGAAAATACGGGAAAATGCACATGTTTATGACGTCATAATTAGCATTCAAAGCACATGTGAGAAAAATGACTTGTATGATTTTTCTGCGTTGAATTTCAATTATTTAAAAAGCATGAGTTTTCAACTTTTACACCAGATTTATTTTTTAGAAAATCACAGGGCAAAATTTGTATGGAAACCATACCTTCTTCTTTGCAGTACAGACTTGATAATAATCATGTAGTGTCTTATATGAAAATAAAGGATTTTTTCTCACCAATAATGTTGTAACAAAAAGAAGCATTATTACAAGGTATGCACACATTGACAGACAACTATATTCCGGAATAACGTCAGTTTTCGTCCTGTCCCGTTGTAACAGAAAAATACCTTGAACAGATTCTCTTTCAGAAAAAAAGTTGAAAAATCTCGGATCTCTTTGAAATTTTACAGGATCGTTCTCTTAATACATCATATTTAGACATGATATGTTTGTTGACACCCTCTGTTGAGAGAAAAGATACTCACATCCTTTGAAATAAAGTCCTTTAAGATGTAACGTATTTTCCATGGTGAAAAAAGAAAATTTTGTCGGTAAAATCTACAAATTTGAATTCACATACAATGAGTACTTTTATACAGCAACTAATTCCAAAAAGATAATGAAAATTTTCCGGGCACTTAAGTATTTAATCGAACATAATCCGTGTCTTGCAAATATGTCCCGCTGCGTAAATGACGCCATGTCAAGTATACATTAGTAAATAGCTTATTAATTTATTCCGAATTCAAGAGGCAACATTCATTGAATTTTATATCAGTGAAAAGTACTGATGAATTACTTTTGATACATATAGGTTTCATCAGATCTTACCGGTTAATAAGAAAATTACTAGAGAATCGAAATGTCTTGCAGAGATGTCCCCAACTGCTTAAAATGAGTCTGACGTTCTAAGAATCCACGATTTGAGACAGACGTCATTGTGCATTTCCTATTAATTTATTTGCATATTGTTGTACCCTTAATACTTACTTTTTGTTAATCTTTGATTATCACCTCTCTGTATTCTTAAATTGCTTTTTCTGTTTTTTTTTAAATGATCACCATAAAACGATTATTGCATACAAATGTAAGTTATAATTTTAAATCCATGTACAAAAATGTAAGAGTAGAATTTTCTTTTTACATGCAAGAGAGAAAACAATCATGACAGAAAATTAAAAATACAGCGTTGTTTGTTTTGATTATCTAGATCTGCTTCATCGAAAAAACGTACTATTATATATTTATCCAAGGTTCTTTCAAAACATATTTAAACTCTGAACGTTAACGATTTATATTGACGTCGTTTTGACGTTACAACGTTGAGTAGCAATTCCTGACGTTATGTCAGCATACTTACTGTTCTAAAGCAACTTTTTTTCACTTCATTAATAAAATTAAACAAACTTAAGAAATAACAAGTTTAAAAATCTAATTACAATTTTATATTACTGATATTTTAACCGATTTTGCAATTGATAGGTAGGTTGACCTCGTTTTAGTGTGTTTTTGACGTTATGAAAAACTGAAGCTTTTAAAAAATGGGTAATAAAAAAATTTACTGAAGAAATAGTAATAAACATACGCTCTTGAAATTTAAAACACAGAAATTGAAGAATATCTTCAATATTTTTATTATGTTTTCATATAAATCTCTTATGCCCGTTATATTTTGTTGTGCTCTATAAAAACAGGAAAATTCGTTAATTTATTGCAATTTGAGATGCCCCCTCTGGTAACAAGACGGTAGAATTTAGTGTTTCTTACATATAATGTACAATGTAGTATTACTCATCATATATTATCGTTTTAACAAAAAGGTCTTTTGTAGTATTTGTATAATATGGTTTAAAGTGCTAAAAAGTGGCACTTTCCTACATAATCCTATAGTAATTGTACCTGTATTTTGAGACGGTCCCGCAGGAATACCTATACGTTAGATTTTCCTCAAACTTGGCATCTACGCCGAACTTAATGTAAACTATATATGGTATAAAAAATGAAGAGTTTCGCTATTGTAGTTTTCACAAAATAAAACACCAGTCGGCCCCCTTAAGACATTTCCTGCATATTTCAATTTAAAACTTTGATTTCTTTTTGTGGCTCCGCCATACCACCGGTGCACATGATTTGTAGAATTTAGAATTTATAGTATATCTCAGGTTGCTTTCATATAAATTTCAGCTCTTCTGGCCCAGTGCTTCTGGAATAATTTTTCAATGTAAAACTTGTTTTCCCTCTTGTATATCCGACCTATGCCGGATGTCATAATCGAACAATTTAGAATCTTTACTATCCCAGAATGCTTTCACGTAAGTTTTATGCTTTTCTGGCAAAGTTGTTCTTGAAAAGATTTTTTAATGACCCCACCTTTTTTTTTCTGGATTATTTCCACAATAATCTTGTCGTGGGGATTGGTCCTTTATTTTTATATTTTAAGCTCCTCTTAACCTAAGAATACTTTATTCCAACTTTGGCTAAAATTAATGCAATGTTTTCAGAAGATGTTGAAAATGTGAAAATTCTGCAGAACAAGAGGACAACGCACAACGGGTGATCAGAAAAATTCACTTTAGATTTCAATTCAGGTGAGCTAAAAATTAAACAATAGTCGATAGTCGAAGAACAGTTCAATGATTCTTAATGTCGCTATCATACACAAAAGAACTCTGTGGTTGTGAAAAGATTGACCATATTTTAAAAAAACTCTCCAATATGCATCATTTCTCAAGTCTCATACAATTAATTGATGAAATGTAGAAACTGTCCTTTTGAACAATGTTGTTGCCAGTACGTAATCAAAGCCATGAAACTAAAAAATAAGCCATTTATGTGGGTAAAAAAATATTTCTTAAGAACTCATTGAATAAAATAAAGGAAGTTTTAATCAACAAGTTGCCTTGCCTGAAAAGGGAAGACCTATTGTTGGATCAAATACTTTCAGAAATTTCTTACAGTAAATAATCTACATTACAAAAGATATAATTCTTAAGTAATCTTTGGTGGACAATATAGGCTTTGCAAACATATTGAGAGCGTAAAATCTGTCTCCAAACGAGGCAACAATGACCCCACCACTATAGGCAAATCGAAGGAGACCTGTTCTATCAACAATGACAACAGAATGCCTGTTTGCGTCTGATACGCAAATATCTTGGTTGATATTTTCGATAACGTCTTTGCGGTAGAAAATCTTCTTGCTTTGTGTTCTGTAGAGCACTGCTTATCACACAGATTTCCACTGCAAGTACGATAAAGGACTGCGCCGGTTCATTTTCACAGAAACCGCACAAAACTGCGAATAAACCAATTCCACCCTCAGCCATATTTCACTTGTACCTAAAAATAATGAGAATTTCAAAGTGTATGTATGATCTTAATTTATAAGTGTATTAGCAGATAGTTTGCATTTCAATTGCATTTTCAATAAGAAAGAAAAAAATATTTTACAAGTATTACATGCACAGTTTGATTTTTTTAAGAAATTCAAAAGCTTCATTTCTTTTTTATTCAATATAAGATATAACGGTCACAGCGTTAAAGACCAATTCAAAATAAATCCTACAATAAGAAGGATATGGAGATAACGAACAGTATTCAATCTCAAAGTCCATAAAGCAATACAAATGAGGAGCAAAGCAAACACGAACCTACGAAACATCAGAGGTGGGATCAGGTGCAATGGAGGACTGAGCATTCCCTGCTGACCGGTCACACCCTCCGTGTGATCCTTGTCATGATCGAGAAATAACGGAAAAATCCGTCGTCAATTCAGTGTATAAATAATGGACTAACAATTAGTATGAAAAGCGGCAGTCAGCATTTGACAATGATTAATTGTATTTGCTGACAAGGTCTTTGTATCTACCATAGAACTTACGAAATGATGACTTTAAACGAGAATGCTGATATTATTGTTTCATCAACTTGCTTGTCAATAATTTACCTCGTATTAGAAATTGTTTATACGTAGAGCATGTTCTTGCGTATCGAATCAATTGAGATACATATACTCTGTATGCAGGTGATGGTATATTGCTGCATATTAAGTAAGGGGAGTTGACGATAGAAAAGTTAAAGTCATCACGTTTATCATATAGCTTGGTTGTTAGATTACCATTAACGTCTTTTTGAAGTAACATATCCAAGTATGAAACAGAGATGTGCAGACTCTGTGGTATCTTTTATCTCAAGCTCACCAGGATATATCTTATCGACGTAGGAATGGAAATTACCATTGTTAATTGACAATACGTCGTCGATATATCTAAATGTCGAGTTGAATGCCACACCAGGTGTTTTCTTCTTTTCACGCATAAGATTTTGCACAAATTCTGCTTGATATGAATATAAAAATAGGTCTGCTAATAACGGAGCGCAATTGTTACTCATGGGAGGAATTCCAATAGATTTGTCTCCAAAAACCACATAGATATTGTTAATCGGAAACTCAAGCATCTCTTTGATGTCAACTTCAGAGTACTTGTTTGTGCAATCAGAATGTGTTTTAACAAAATAATTTTGCAAATGACCAATGACCAGGTAAGTAAATTTACAAGTTCCATTTTTATTGAAAAAGCAGCTGTCAATGATATCAAAAAGCATTGACTTTAATTTATCGTGGGGAATGGTTATGTATAAAGTTGAAAAGTCGTAAGTTTTTAAGCTGTTGATTTTGGTAAAATCTTGTGATTTCAAATTGTACTGTACTTAAATCTTTAACTTTAAAGAAATATTGTGGATAAATTTACATTACTTTGTGGATTCAGGGATATTTTTATGAGTATTTTCGATTACTTAACTGCTAATTTTATAAACCTGAGGATCGGACTACCTTAACCGATTTTCTTCGTACGATACAGAGTCTCAGTCACTTAAATAGCGCTATATTTATATTTAATACATATATTCCCATAGTGGTACAATAATTATCATAATCACCCCTACTATTGTTATTGTGATTTAAATTCAAGATACGTGGTTTAGGTTGACCTATTCAAAGGTTATAGGATAGAACAGGTTTTATAAAATTGGCAGTAAACAGTTAATTGCTATAGCCTGTTTCTTTTGAAAACATGTCCTGTGAAAAATGTGTTTCCAGACCTTTCTTGAAAGACTTTCATGATTTTCAACAGAAAAGGGTGGCTGAAAGGGGGGGGGGGAAATAAAAGTATATCTTATTATAATTTACGGCGAAAATTAGAGCTCACTAAGGACCGATACGTTGGTTAAAAAAAGTGTGATATCATATACACTGACAAACCTTATATGGCTATTGTTATTAAGGCGCACAGAGGATCTTACCACAAAGCAACTGACCATTCGTTGAATGAATAGCACGCCAAATACATTTTACTTCTAACACGTGGTTTAGGTCAATCTATGTTCGTGTCAATGGAGTGCAAAATAAAATGTTCTTTTGAACAAATTACAAATATTAGAAACTATTATAGATGTCACGGGTATTTTTAATTTGTTGTTACCTACAAAGAATATGTTAAATAAGATGATTTACAATATACCATCTACAAATAATTTAAATTAACTGTCCAGAATCCAACATTTAGGGCAGGACTTCGTTGGTCACAATTTTGATGACAATACATTCATATTTTTTATTTTTATTATATTTTTATTTTTAGACACTTGTTATTAGAATGTGTGCACAGTCTCAAGATACTGTAAAGCACTCTGGGAGTACATACGAAATAATTTTACAAAACATTCAGTTGACTTTTTGTTCAAAATTTGACCTGAATTTGCAACATAAGATTTTCACTGATAAATTGATTCGCCCATGGGTATAAATAATTAAAAGAATTAAACATGTACATATTCACATAAAATTTTATCTCAATATTTTATTTTTTGACTTTCATCAATCTTTAGCACAGTCATCTAAATTAAAAGGTTTTAATAAAAATATCAAGCAAATGGAATAACAGTGTTTATTTCATTTTATCAAAGAAAACAATTATTTTTGAACTTTATATACACAATATTTTAAACAACCATAAGAATTTAGAAAAGAGAAAGTTATTTTAATTTCATTAAGGATTATCGAAGTAAACTGTATTTTAAAGCCCTTTTCTTTAAACGCATTTAAATTTTAACTTTTTTATTTGAGTAATTATTACACATATATATTGAAAACATTTCAGCATTACCAGTAGTACAACTGAGAGAATAATCTTGAGAACATTTACATACTAGTACATACATCATCATTATAATTCTAACAAATCTTGGGAATATTTACATACATGTATACATACATCATTTCAATTTTAAATAAGACAATTACTAAATTTCAATCTTTTAATATCAATTCTCTGTAATTATCAAAATTGGTTGGCCACGCATAGAAAAACATTTTGATTTTTTTATAATAATTTTAAACAGCTATGTCATTAATTGTAAAATCTAAAGTGGGTTTATGAAATAAACCCTTGGTTGCCATAGAAACGGGGTGCAAAATTCTCAATTTCGTTAATTTTGAAAAACGTCAACTTATCAAGAAAAACTGTGTCCAGAAATGAAAAGGGATAACTTAATTTGTTTTCATTATTTAAATTTAATACTACAGATTAAAGTAATTATATCTGTAGTTTTAATTTAATCTCTCAATGGCCAATTTACATATTATAACATATCAGATATGTGATTGGTTTAGTGGAGTTTTTGGAGGCTTAAAACAAAAAAGGCACACTGATTACAAATTTAGTAATAATTAAATATGAAAGGCTGATATTTGATTATATCAAAATATGTAAAATATTGGTGGGACACTCAAAGATGTAAAAGGAATTCAAAGGTAAAGATGACTTTTTTCTACATTTTGAAGCATTTTTTGCTTCCTAATTACTTCCCTTGAACTACTCTCTCTAACGTTTGGAGGTACAATTACTCCTACAAGTAAGAGCCTCGGTTAACGTCCCTTCGCTCCTTATATACCTCGGACTCTTACATCCGAAGGCCATTTTCTAACGAGCGCGTTCCGCCTGAGATTTTGGGCGGAACGTATTATGCGTGAAATACACTGTTAACAAGTAATTTTCAGGTACCTACGTGTTTGCATGGGGTATGAAAGTCACAAGAAATAATAAAATCCATTTTATTCAGTGTGCATTATTGTTAATTAATGAAAATTGTCATTATTCCAATTTGTCACCAGAAGTATTTTCGATTTGACTTCACATTAATTTTGCGGATTGCTTGTCAGAGAACGAAATTTTCGTTGCATTACACTGGTTTCGTTTCGTCAGATTTTCTGAATTCCATTTCCGAATTGTAAACAGACGACTTGTTTCAATTTCTGCTTCGATTTAAAAAATAATGGATTTATTGCTAATACGAGAGGTTAACAGTGTTTAATGCGTAAGTTTTATCGTAAATATTGAGTATTTTATTATTTCGTACCATT
>PRKT01000546.1:0-51735 GCA_003671525.1 Saccostrea glomerata | reverse complement strand
AACTCATTACACAGGTTTTATAAAAGAGTAAATAAGTGTAGTTTTGGGAATATTGTTACGTTAAACGCAGCCATTTTAGTTAAAAATCTGGTATTCCTGTCTCCATGGTAACAAATCTTGCATTCCTGTTTCCATAGTAATAGAGAATGGATAGGGAAAATTTTATTTCATATTAGTTTCAATCTAAGGGGATAGTTTCAGGAAACTTGAAACATGCCCTGGTTAGTCTACATGTACTTCAAAATTGTCAATTTTACGGAAAGGGGGGGGGCATTTTGTGCAAGTGTTCACAGTTCTCCTATCTAAGAACATATTTACATGTATTAATGCTCTTGGAAATGGATTAAGAATATTTTCACATGACACTTCTCCTAGATATGGACTAATTTTACTGTAAATGACATCAAAACAGGTAGAAAGGAACACTTCTTTTCTATATGAACTAGATGAAATGTGCATATGTTCCTTGAAATACGGAAATTTTGCAGATTTTGGATAATTTTTCATCAGCTTTTTAAAAAAAACGTTTAAGTGTCCCATAAATATTTTCATGTGTTTAAACTAACTTATGTACCATCTATACAATGCACTGTTTCCTGAATTTCAAATCAGTGTGCAAAGTATTAAAAAATCGCTTTGAAAAAGGGTCTAAAATGGTAATTTTCTCAATTTGGCAAAATGCCAAAATCCCCAAAGCTAAGCGTTGTTAAGCCATTATGTAGAATTACAGTTTTTTAAAAATTATGTTGTTATACAAGAGAGGAATAATGGTTGTTTTGAAACAAAAGTAGATTTTCCCATTCTCTTGTTTCTTTTAAGCTTATTTTTATTCAGTAAAACCTACAAAATCACGTTTTTTGGTCAAATTTTAGGAAGAATTTTCAGGGGAAACAATTGGTGCCATTACCATGGCAACGAGACATTTTTTGAAATAAAAAAATATAAAACCATTAATGATGTGACAATGTGAGTGCACACAAAAAGTTTCATAGAAATTGAAAATGTAGCGTGTCCAAGCATTATTGACATTGTTTGATAATTGCAGAGAATTGATATTAAAACGTTCAACTCCTGAAGGAAATTAAGTATTCAGGCCTCTCCAAAAAAATTTTAATTCAAAGAGAAACAAGTTTAAGATTGCCTTTAATATATAACGAACTGGTTAAGAACAAGGAAATTAATTTTCGCTGCTTAACAGTGCTGTGCTTTTAAATACAACTAGATAAATTTTCAGTTCAGTTCACTGTATTTGCACAAACCAAAATATTGGTACATAGGGTATATAAGTGACAGAAACACATTTCAAAAAACTGATCAGAGGTGCAATGAATATAATTCAAATATAATACATGATAATATGGTACATATGTACACTATACATTCTCAGGCGACTTCATGCAAACCCAATATTAATTTTTCAAAATTTGATTCACTGACTCATTTATTTGCTTTAGCACAACAGAGAATAAAACCACTAATAACACCGACGGAAAGATAATAGAATTCTTCAAAAATTCAATAGGCCTTTAGTATGCTTTCGAATAGTCCGCGCTTTAGAAAATAGTTCGCGTACATAATATGCATTCAATAGCGTATGAGCACAGATTGCTCTATCGCGATTATACCCTCATTAGATAAATCTCTTATTCGTCTTTCATTTTAATTTTCAAACGAAAGTATTGATTAATATTTCCAAAGATTGATGACAGTATTTAAAATTTGTGATAAGGTATTGTCTCTCACTAAGACTACTAGTATTTTGTTTATCGGAGGCATCGATCTGCTTTGATGTTGTTTAGTTTTCTATGGAGCTATTTTATAGTAAGAAAGGCAATCATGACGCTTACAGCCAGGACTTTGCTTTTCACAATGTCCGGCAAAAAAATGAAGCTAATTCAAGTACTTAAATATTTTCACGTATCCAGTTTCCATTTCTGTAAGCCAAATTCTGTCTTCGTTGTCAACTTTTAAACCCCTTGGCTTAGATATACCGTCCTTGGTGGTTAGCACATACTTTAAAATTTTACCATCAATGTCCAGTAAATGAACCAAATTGTTTCTATAGTCCGAAACAGCAATGTTTCCTAGACTGTCAGTATCTAGTTCCGTAGGTCCAAAATCTTCTCTATTCTCATAAAAGCCCCCACCACTGTAGGCAAATCGAAAGAGGCCAGTTCTATCAACAACGATAATAGAATGCTTGTTGACATCTGATACACAAATATCTTGGTTGATATTTTCGGAAATACAAATAGGTCTGCTAAACAAGTGTTTTTCATCGCTGTCTTTCATTATTTCCTGCAGTGTTGCTCCCTCGTAGGTCATTCGCAAAACTTTTCCACGGTCAGAAGCGTCTGTTGCTTGCCATGGTAGAAAAGCAACGCACACGAGAATATGACCGCTTTTACTTATGCACAGTCCCATCGGATACCAGTCCAATCTTATGACTGCTTCTTCCTGGAAATCTTTAGATAACATTTTCACCGTTTTATTTTCAATATCACTGAAAAAGATACGCCCGTCGTCTAACTCGATAAGACCTGAGGGTCGACCTAGTTTTGCGAGAGTCTTGACAGTAGCTATTTCATAACCTTGTATGTCTACTTTCTTTATTTCAGTTTCATTTCCACGAATCCAGATACAGTCAGGATGTAATCGAGAACAAGCTAAACCAATTGGCTGCTTAATTGCAGATTTAAATTTTGCTACTTTGTTTGCTGACTTCATAATTTGTTTTCTTCCCTGTAGTACCATCGTAGAAGGAAGGTACAATCCAAACAGATACCTTATTTCATCTGGAAATTGCATTGTTACATTGACTACAGCTGGTTTGAAATCAAATTTCAGAAACTCTTTATCATCACCGGAAATTTCGAGATTGTTCCTCGTGTACAGAATCAGGTCTGTCATACATTTGGAGTCTCTATCTTGTAACAACGTATTCTGAAGTTTTCGTAAAGAAGAGAGATGTTCCGTAACGTCTTCTTTATAAGATATGATAAGGTTGATAGCATCTTCTTTCTCTTTAGATATTTTCTGTAAAACATCTTTCTCAATTTCGTGAACAAGGTCTGCAAGTTCTTTTGAACGGTTTAAAACAGCTTGTTCAACGTCGTTTGTCTGTTTGTTAATGTCACTTATGATATTGTCCAGATCATCTAGCTGTCCTCTGTTCTTTGCATAGTGAGATGTTTCCATTCTTTCTACTTTTGCTGTTATTTTGCCTTTAGCCTCAATGTAAGCACTAGAAATATCAGTCATTTTGTGACCATTGTGAAGTCCAGCTATGCATTTTGTACATACTGGCATGGTACATTCATGACAACACAATTCATATTTGCTCTCTGGATGCTCGCTGCAATATCCATGTCCATCTTTTTCCAGTTGTCTTGTTAGCGTCATTTTTACAACGTCATGGCGGTAGAATAGCTTCCTGCTTTTGTGTTCTGTAGTGCACTTATCACACAGATTTCCACTGCAAGTACGACAGTAGGACTGTGCCGGTTCATTTTCACAGAGATCACACAAAACTGCGGATACACCAATTTCACCCTCGGCCATATTTCACTTGTACCTGAAAAAAATGAGAATTTAAATGTGTATATGTAAGACGTTAAATTACTAGGAAATAATTCGCAATTGTAATTGCATTTTCAATAATTTGCTGGTATCACATGCACAGTTTCTATTTTTAATAAATTCAAAAGCTTCGTTTTTTTATTCAATATATGATATAAGGGTCGCTGCATGTTCAAGACCAAAACAAATTTATTCCTACAATAAAAAGATTATATTATCCTTCTCATCGTTTGTCCATTTCTTAAACAATAAAGTGCAGAATGAAATAATTATAACGTAAATTATGAAGGGAGGATGTTGCCTAGTGTTTTATTACTATTTCCTTACTATTATGATACCCATATCTCTTACTTACCTATCAGTTGAGCTTAGACTACCCACGGGGAGCAAACGTCATCGGTCGACCGGTAGTACCCGCCGTAAGCCTTGTATATTCTTGTTGAAATTCTGGATATATCAACTTCAGATCTTGTAACCTGCTTTGTTGATGACATTCAGTGCATGCCCTTGAGTAATGAAAATAAAGTGGAGATATAAAACACATTCATATTAAGGAGCTCGGGAATTATTTTCTCTTTATAATTTTTTTTCCGTTTCCAATCATAACTTCCATTCAAGCATGCCATGTATTTAATGAATTAATTTTTTAAAAGATTTTTTTTCTTCTGAAAACCAGAAGGATCATCAACCAAAAAAAACAAAAAAATATTTATAGGCATTGAATCTACATGTATATGCTTCTAAACATTTTATTATTCAAATATTGTAAAACTTCAATAATAAACAAAATAACCAATGTCAGACGAGAAAGAAGTCGAAAAAGAAAATAATTTATGTCTCAATTTCCTGTAACGAAGTTAAGAACAAAAGCAATGTTTTAAAATAAGGAAGATTTGTTTGCCCAAAAGCAATCAAATGTATCAACACACTATTTGTCCCCCGCTTGAAAAGTGGGAGATATTAATTTGGGTCTGTCCGTCCGTCTGTTTAGCTGTCCTTCCGTCATTCTGTCTGTCTGTAACGCTTTCGTTTCCACACGATATCTCGAGCACCCTTTGAGCTTTCGCAATGAAATTTTGCATAGCAACTCCCCTAGATATTTTAAGGTCAAAAGGTCAAAGTTCAAGGTCTTAAATTTATACACTATCCTTTCCAGGCGATATTTCAAGAGGATTTTGATCTTTTGCAATGTAACTTTATATCAAAACTCCCTAGGACCTCTCTCACCCCTCTCAAAGTGTCCCGCCCCGTTTGTTTTATTAGTATTTATTGTATTACATGTCGCTATTTTTAGCACAGGGGCATCAGGAGAGTTATTACGTATAAAACCGGTTTCCGGCGGACTTTATATTCTTATTACATTAGAACTGTTTAATAAAGGTTAGATTAGACAACATGCATTGTGTAAACTTTTGACAATATCGAACGTAAATATATAAATACATGTATGTGACTTCATTTTTGCATATGATTTCTCCAGTGTAAAGCAGTTTTGTGGTCTAGTGGTATGTCTCTCGCTTCACATGTGAGAGGTCCGGGATTCGAATCCCAGACGATCCCTTATTTTTTCGAAATAATTTTTTTTTACTAAATGATAGTATTCAGCATGTGGAATGAAAAGTTTAGGAGGTCTGGCTTGTACAAACTCATAAAATCATCATTACAGTGTGATAAATATTCCATATAAAAAGAATCTTCTTTACACATAATAAAGAAAAAGCAATCAAATCTTTGTATGCATATTGACATACATGTATTTTATTTGCTTCAGTATACATGTATACATTTAATAATTCTACAAATTCAGTTAGGGGGATCCGACTTCTTCCCTAAGCGGGGGACACGAATTCTCTGAATTAGCTTGTTTAAGTTCATTGTGCCTTTATCTTTGTCAAAATTTCATCAGAATGGAGGACACTCGTTAAAACAAACTAAACGCCAGTCAACATATCTTCACATAGCTGTACCTATTTTCACATAAGTGTACTTGTCCTATCTCTCAATAATTGTACCTATCTTCGAATAATTGTACCTATTTTCAAATAATTGTACCTCTCTTCAAAAGAATTGACTATAGGTACACATGAAGTAAAAGATATGACTAAAAGAATTAAAGATTATACTTATCTTTAAATAATAAAACCTAGGTACAAATACATGTACATTATTTCAACAATATTTAGTTGAAATACACATATCTTAAATCAAATGAAGATACGTTCAATTGAATAATACATATCTTCTATGTAAAATTGATTTAAAGATAGTACAGTTAAAACGATTTTAAGGATTGGTACAATTCAACTATACATGTACCCTGGTTCCATTTTTTTCTCTCATTTAAAATAATAAAAGCTCCCTCTGACAGTGACTTAAACAAGTAGATACCGCACAAAGCATTTTATGGAGAGTAGTTGGTAGTTTTAGTATCATACATTTAATTCATTTGCAATAATAATCTATTAAACCAGACATATCATTAATTCATGGCATTTGTTCCTATCTTCAAATCAAATGTTTCTATCTTCAAATGATATAGGATATGGATAATTGAATTAAATCCACTTTACCTCATTTAAAGAAATGATTTAAGGTTTTGCCAGATGTTCAAAAAAATTTTTACAATAAAGTTAAAACTTTTACATTTTACAAATACATGTAGATCATAAATGAACAGATAGAAAGTTTCACTTGAAAACAGACATTTAAAAAATATTTTTTTGAGAAATTAATTATATATTTTTTAAAAACAGTTTTATTCTGTACTTTTAGTGAAAACCATCATTGTAATAGGAAAACCATCATTGTGAAAAAAATGAAGGGCAAATTGCATGTGGATTGTCTCTGAAAGGCTGTTATTGAAAGCATGATATTATCATAACTGGGTCAACCTCATTCTGGACTCCAGCCTTAATTTTTGTTATTTCCCAACCAGCAAAGGTTTAGGAAGGCAGAGTCCCGAATGACATTGGGCCGATCATGCATATGTTTGTCATCCACCAGGATCTTATTAAATTCCGCAGTGAGAGGTAAACCACCTGAACAACTCTTTTACTCCTCTGTTGACCAGTGACCAATTATTTACGAAAGCTTTTATTTCACCCCTCTTGGAAACTGGTTTGCCTGTATAAATACAACAGAGAAGACAACTCGTCGGAATTTCTGACGAGAAATCTTTCCCCGTCGCATTTATACTACTCATGTGTAAGAGCTCCCGCCCTGACCATATTTGATATTTTATCAAAATTTTCAACTACAAACATCAATTTGCGACTTGAATTTTTACTTACATTTCTGTACCTCTTTATCCTTTTGACTTATGAAATACCGTTTAAGATTCAAATTAAACTTCTTGCAAAATCTTAACTTTTTATCATTTTGTTGATAATTTATTCGAATGGTTGACCTTTCGCCTGTTACGTACGATTGGCTGTCCCTTTCCCTATGACCAAAAATGACCTGACGAAATCAAGTTTCATCACCCTCATGCAACCACTTTCACCGCATTTCTCAGGTGATAGGTTCACTCAGCATCTTTGACTATTTTTATCTGATACTAGGAAATATCGATCCCCTCGTGTCCTCTCGTTTCTCTCACACACTAATTTGTTTCTATTTTTAAGCAGTTCTTGTTATGATACTAGGAAGTGAATGTCCTCTCGTTTCTCTCACACACAAATTTCTGTTATATATTTATTTTTATGCAATTTTTGTTATGATAATATGTAAAAAGACAAGGCCACTATAAAATCCGCCATTTACAGTGTACTTTTGGTTTCCATATCTTAACATTTAGATAATATAAACAGGGAAAACAACTTTCCAAAGGCTATATCAAAGTCCAACTTGCCCTTCATTGATAAACATATTTTTTCCGTAGTGCTGTCTTTCACAAAGAGAACGGATGTACTTAGGTGAATTTGTACAAATATATGGACTTTTCAAAGATTTTTTCTCGATGAATATTTTTTTATTTTATTATTTGTTATCTAGTGAAACTTTCTTTCTGTTAATCAATAATATATTGATAAACTGTAAAAGTTTTAACATAAAAACCACATAGTTTTGGAGGTATTGAAAAAAAAAAATAAAGTTTTGGACATGTTGACCTTTGGCAAAACCTTAAAGATAGGTATAATGATTCAAATATTTGTTCATTTTGCGTGAACTTCCATAAAAATTTCCTGTTTTGTAACCCTGACTGTGTCGCTTCCGTGTATGCCATGAATCAAAATCAGTGATGGTTTTTAAACAAGCATTTCAATTTCAAATTATCAAAATTTCAAATGAATGGTTAAACATTATTGTTGCTTTACCTCGTTCTTTACCCATTCGTTGTCGTCTCACCTGAGATCATTTGGTAAGCACGCTATTGAAACAGGTATTTGGATCTATTTATAGAATTTCAAAAAACTTACTGGCATGCTCTTCTATCAACCATATCTTATTCCAGTGTCAAAATAATATATATGTAACGGGAGAGGAGAAAATGCAGCGGACCAGACCGGGATTCGAACCCGGGCCCCCTGAAACTCCGGTCAGGTGCTCTACCAACTGAGCTATCTGGCCACCGGCGATCGAACCCGGCTGACCGCCACATTCCTCCCTCCTTAAAGGTCTTTGGCCCTCCAAAGACCCCAACCCAGGCTCATCCCTGGCAGGTCTTTCACCTGTCAATTCCAGGGCATGGCACGGCACCAAATGTAACGGGAGAGGAGAAAATGCAGCGGACCAGACCGGGATTCGAACCTGGGCCCCCTGAAACTCCGGTCAGGTGCTCTACCAACTGAGCTATCCAGGCCGATATCCACGGCCCAAACCATTACATTCCTCCCTCCTTTAATTGTCTTCGCCCTCGAAGACACAACCCAAGTTCTTATTGCCCCTGGCAGGACTTTCACCTGCAAGTCCAGGGGTGGTCAACGGCACCAAATCTGTAACAGGAAAGGAGAAAATGCATGGCTGGACCGGGAATCGAACCCGGGACCCCTGTATCTCTAGTCAGGTGCTCTACCAACTGAGCTATCCAGGCCGATATCTACGACCCTAACCATTACATTCCTCCCTCCTTAAATGGTCTTCGCCCTCGAAGACACAACCCAGGCTCATCCCTGGCAGGTCTTTCACCTGTCAATTCCAGGGCATGGCACGGCACCAAATGTAACGGGAGAGGAGAAAATGCAGCGGACCAGACCGGGATTCGAACCCGGGCCCCCTGAAACTCCGGTCAGGTGCTCTACCAACTGAGCTATCCAGGCCGATATCCACGGCCCAAACCATTACATATATATTATTCCTGATTGAAATCATTTTTTAACCATACATCAAATTTCATATTTTTATTTCCATTACTGTCAAAAAATGTAAATTTGCAGACAATTTCCATTTAGAATTTCAAATAAAATGTCCAAATCACAAGCAATTAACGTTTTAAATATTACTCCTTGGTGATAAAAATATTTCCATAGTGATATCATTAATATTATTATAGTAAGGACAGGGAATATTTTTATTACTAAAAAGTAAGATTCAAAACATTAAGTACCGGTGGACCAGATATTACTTCAATAAATCAATTCAATTTAACAAAATGTTTAAAACGTATGATAGAAATATATCGATTATATATCTTGCTTCTAACCGGTTTATCATGCCCTCCTAAACGTCCCATCGGATGCTCAAATCATATCCTCTGGCTTGAACCTGCCCGTTAAAGTTGTTTTAATAGATAAGAAGGATTCATACTTATCTTAACTCACTACGTTTACCAATGCAACATCATAACACTATGCAGATTAGAATAACATGCGATTCAGGAAGTGGAACCTCTCGGAGCTACCGGATGGCTCGTGTCTCGCATATTAACCTCGGACGTCAATGGTATTCCACCATTGTGCTTTTTTTAAATTTCATTCAAATAATCTGAGATTCTTTATGGCACGCCGAGCAATATGTTTTTGCTTTCAAAGAATTTTAACATAATTGTAATTTAAATCCATAAACAAGGAAGAATTAGACAAGTTCTTTAAAAAAAAAGAGGTCCGTGGGCCACATCGCTCACATGAGCAGTTCCTTGAACAAAAATCAGTGCAGTATTGAAAAGCTTAAGTGGTCCCAACCTACCACTAAAAGGGGAAAATAATTTGCATAAACTTGAATCTTACCTAACGAAGAATGCTAACATATTTCTTTGACTTACTGTGGATTTTTCCCTATAAGTTTGAAAATTTTATTTGGGCCCCACCTTACCCACGGCAGTCATGAATCTACACTTCCTGAGGCTGATTCCATACAAATATGACCATTTATGGCTTTCTTGTTCTTGAGAAGATTTTTAAAGAAATCTTCAATATATATTTCTATGTAAAAACTTGATAGTCCATTGTGGCCCCAACTTGCCCCTGGAGGTCATAATTTGAACAAACTTGAATCTAAAGTACCTGAGAATGCTTCCATACAAATGTAAACAATCACTGGTTTGCTGTTCTTGAGAAAAAGATTTTTAAAGTTTTTTTCATATATATTCCAGTGTTAATATTTGATTGCTCATTTTATAGAAATAATTAGTACTATGTATGTTTACACGATCATACAGAGCCTATTTTCTTATTAGAACAGATATTTTGAGGCTGGAAGCACAAGGTGAAAAAATAAGAACTATAGAAATTCTAAGCACCAATGACTGATAAATAATAGTTAGATTTATCGAGATATATATATACACACAAAATATTAAAATCATAGCGATGGTTTTAAACAACCTTTTGAAAATTCAAACTGTGATATATTATTCTGTTATTAAATGTACTTGGACACCGAACTGAAGTTAAGATTTTCTCAAATTTTAGGCATAAAATCACGACATGAGTGTACACATCCTAGCCATATACAGATAGATCTTGTGTTTGACAAAAGTTTCACCGTATTTAACAAACTCACCGACCTCTTAAAAGGTGAATTTCTTCAGAAACGCTCTCGTCGTGTATCATAAAATGTAACATAATACAGTTTAATCATACATTTTTTTTGGGTCAATCAGTAATGCATGTGAAACTCTACATTTCGTGGTGGTCTTTAATTCGTGGGTCTCAAAAACAACTGAAGTTAACCCCTACGAAAACTATTGATATCACAGTATGCAATGTCAGAAACTGTTCGTTTGAACGATATTGTTGCTAACATGTTTGTGTAATCAAAACCAAGTAACTGAAAGTAAAAGCCCTATGTGAAAGTAAAAACAAAATGATTTTCTTTCTTTCTTTCTTTTTTGTCTTTTTTTAAAATCATAATTGATCACAAAAATATCACACTATCAATATCAGCATCATATTAATTAAATAATATACAAGAATATATAACCAATATCATTCTAACATTTTTTCATGAAAATTCAGCTAAATCATGAAAGATATTGTTTCCAGTCTGAGCAGTCTGAGCAATATGAAGCATAGATTTCAGCCTATGTAGAAGATTTCTCTCATTATATAATATATTGGATTCCGAAACTTCATAAAAATCCTTACAAACAGATACATAGCGGGTTCCAGTAAATGTTCTACCTAGCCGCTTTCTTTACTCCTCACTAAGATATTAACAGTAGCGAAGGAGAAACGTCAAGAATACTATGCAACAATAAACATGTATTCAAGAAGTGAATCAGATGTAAATCAGATGTGGATAACTTTTGGAAAATTTTAAATCATTAGATTTTACCAAAATCAACAGTTTAAATACTTACACCTTTTCAACTTTATACACAACCCATTCCCCACGATGAATTAAAGTCCAAGCTTTTTTATATCATTGACAGCTGCTTTTTTAATAAAAATGAAACTCGTAAATTTACTTACATTGTCATAGGTCTTTTGCAAAATAAAAAAAAACATTCTGTTTGTACACACAAGTACGCTGAACTTGACATCAAAAAGATGCTTAAGTTCCGAGTTGACAATATATACTCTTCAAAAAAAGAAACGCATAGTAGAATTTTAGTGACACGTTGAACATAAAGATTACTCAGTAAAATGATGCATTAATAAAACAGAAATGTGGTAAGCAACAGGAATACTATCTAAATGCCATAATTACCCAACAAGTTTAAAATTATAGTAAGCTAAAGACCATTACAATATCTGGTATGCCCCCCGCAGACACAAATGATAGCCACAAACGGCATCTAATGGAAGCAAATGTGTGTAGTAAAAACTGTATAGGAATACTCTCCCACTCCAAATGTAGAACTTTGGTCAGCTGTTGCAGAGTCTGGGGATGCGATTGTCTTTGGCAAATCATGTCAATCCATTTTGTCTAATTCTGAATACTTTTGATTAAATCTAGCGATTTAGATGACCGTGACTCGGAAACAGGTTGTTGTTTCTTTGCAAGAATAAGTGTGTCAAACGAGCCATATGTGGCTGTGTATTGTGAGATTGCAATACGGCTCTAGGAATGCTGCAAAATTGAATGGGTATGTGTAGGTAGAACATGGTTAGAGTACCTTTTTCCATCAAAGTCCATTGAATTCGAACCAAATCAATCCTACTTTCTTATAATACCGTTTTTCATATCATTACACTACCACCACCAACTTTTTTAACGTCCTGGGGGCAGTTATCTGTCTAACATTCATTACAAAGCATTAGCACTATTAAACTTATAAGAGGCTTTCAGATAAACATTCTGGACTAGTAGGTTAACCAAAATGTTCCGCAGTGATGCTGTGGTCATACTCTATTAATCTGAGATCTTTGAAGTCGATATTTGGGGTGTTGTGGGGTCGGACCAATGGCAAGAATAATCCTCTTGCAATAATTCGCAGTCAACTGAAAACGGTCTTCTTAGATGATCTGTGCAGTTCAGGGATAGTTAATGCTTTAGATGACGTCCTTGCATTACATTCATGCAATTTACGTAATGCTCGGAAGTGATGCTGTGCTGCTGATGTCACATGTTGTCTACCATATTTTTTGCGAGCATTGGGTGTTCGATGTTAATGGTTTATGTTTTAAAGGTTAGATATGGTCTGTGTGTGACATTAAAACCTCTTGCAATTGTAGATTGCGGTACCTCTGCTTCCAGTCGCCCATTTTCCTTTTTATGCTACGCAACATTCAGATGCAGCAATTTTAGGCAGCGTCATTTTTCAGATAAAACCAGATTCAAAATATCGAGAACCCCCGCTTTTGATAGCCCCTTTGTATTTGAAGGAATTGCATCGGAATTCAACAAATGAAAATTGAGATCAAAATTTTTGGGGAAATTTTGCAAAATTCGGTCTTTTTGTCTGTGAGACTTGTAGAAGAGCTGTAAAGTTAACAATTGCATTAAAAAAATCATACATTTCACTCGAATACATCGTATCCATACAAAAATAAAAGGTATGACAAAAGTATCATACATTTATCAGGGCATTGTTCCTACTATGCGTTTCTTTTTTTGAAGAGTATATTTGTGGTTTTTGGAGACCAGGTCTTGCTCCCCATTATTATGCGCCCGGATCAATAGATCCGAGGCGTATATTGTTTTTGTCCTGTCTGTCTGTCTGTTTGTTTGTTAGTTTGTTTGTTTGTTTGTCCCCAAACTTTAACCTTCGCCATAACTTTTGAACCATGAAAGGTAGAAACTTCATATTTGGTATGCATACTTCACTAATTAGGTGCTTTCAAATGACACCAATATTGTTGACCTTGTGACCTTAAATGTGACCTATATGCTAAAAATAGCTTTTCTGTCTGCAAACTTAACCTTCGCCATAAATTTTGAACCATGAAAGATAGAGACTTCATATTTAGTATGCATACTACACTAATAAAGTTCTTTCAAATGACTCCAAGGTCAATGAACTGGTGACCTTGTCTGTGACCTATATGCTAAAAATAGTTTTTTCTTACTTTTCACCATAACTTTTGAACCATAAAAGATAGAGACTTCATATTTGGTGTGCAAACTTCACTAATCAAGGTCTTTCAAATGACACCAAGGTCAATGACCTTGTGACCTTGACTGTTACCTATGCTAGTATGCTAGAAATAGCTTTTATCGATTTTTGTTGCCGCCGGGCGCATAGTATTTCACAAACACATCTTGTTAGCAGAACTGTTTTTGTATTCATATGAATAAGCAGAAGTTTTCCAATATCTTATACAAGAGAAGCAGAAAACGCGTTGCGGCCATCAACTGGACATTTAGAACTATCGACGACGTATTTAAGAAATGCTTTCAAGTTTTGTGTGCGTTATTGGTGTGTGAATCACACAGACTTGTCACGTAGGCATATACCATGAAGCGCGCAAGTGGGTCTGGAGAATTCAAAAATGTAAAAGGTTTACAGAAGGACAGCACAGGTGAGCTAAAAATTGCTTCTTATCTCTCATAATGATTTTACAACATTATTTGTAAATTTAAAAAAAAAATTACATTTGGTTTTAATTCACATATTTAGCATAAGAACAGTCAATATTTTGTTTATAATCTTTAACGGTTTTTTAAGTAAAAAATAATTGATATCAAACAAGTCTCATGATTCGTCAACTATATATTTAATGAATAAAATGTCACTTTGTATCCACTTTGTAAAACATGGGGGGTTAAGTTAAATGAAAAAAAAAAACTTTATTCCATAAAAATTCACATTAAAAAATCGTCTCTCTTGAAACATTTGTCATTTCTTTGCATAATTTACATTTGTTGAATGCTGTAAACACATTCCCGTAAAATTTCAGCAAGTTTAATATGTTGAAAAACTCGCATTCAGTAAAGTTGCCCTCTCTAGTATTGATAATATATCAAACGCTGAAATATTTTACTGTTGCAAATTATTATAAAGAACTCATTGTGTATTTAACTTTCTTCTTTATTTATTTAGCTTATCCAAAATTGCCCTTGTGGCGTGTAATTTTCTTTTAACATCGCCTTTTCCGATCCAACAATTTTCAACATCACTAACAAGATAATTATCAGTATTCTGAGAAATCAAACCCATCGTGAATGGTAACATTAGTTTTTAAAACATTTTAATGCTTTTACGAACTTTGAATTAATTTCTTGCAGCGTGAAATTAAAGCAAACGCAATTGGTACCTTGTCAGATGTTACATTATACATGTAGGGGATAGTTTGCATTTTAATTGCATTTTCAATAAGAAAGAAAAAATATTTTACTAGTATTACACGCACAGTTTATGTATTTTTAAGAACTCCAAAAGCTTCATTTTTTATTCAATATAAGATATAACGACCGCAGCGTTGAAGACCAAATTAATTTAAACAATATTTTATTCACTGATGTTATCGTGAATAAGATTGGGCAGCAGGCGCAGCCTATTTTAGCCCTCTCCCTACATTTAAGTCAAGGTACAAAACAAATAGTAATAATAAAAGAATGTACAAAGAAGAGAAAAAAATACAGACAAAAATGAACAAAGTAACATAGAGAAAAAATACAGAAAAAGTCATTTAAAGAAAAATTGAACAAAAAAGAAAAATAGAATGAACAAAATAACAAAAAGGGCAAATTACAGGGGGAAAAAAGACAAAATACAAAGTAGACTAAGTACTGGTTTGGGAGTAATTTTAACAAATAAAAATTACACCTATATACGTATATATGTGTATGACAGTGTTTTATATAAAACGTTTTGTTGCTGCTATAAATGTATGTAAAGCTTCAAATATTTGTATATTAATGTCAAGTCCATGGTTAGCACTACCATTTAAAGATAAATCACATTCAAGAATATTGTCACAGTTTATAATATCATGTGTTGATTGAAAAAGTACATCTCTTGGAATTCTATATTTTGGACAAATAATAAAGTAATAGGCATCTTCAATACAATCAGTACAATGTTCACACATTGGATTTTCTGCTAAATGTTGATTATATAAATCTGCTTTCAGATTACTAGCATTATTCCTTTTCTGGCAATGTATTATGTTATATTTTCCTATTCCAAAATTAAAAAGTTCAACACTTTTCCTACAGAAATAAGATTTTAAATGACTTTTGAATGAACATATTCCTGGGGCATTTTTGATATAATCTGGCAAGGTATTCCATTGTTTGACTGTAGAGGGAAGAAAACTGTCCATAAAAGATGTTGTTATAATATTAGGAATTTTAAATTGAACATGATTAGTTCTGAGATTATACGAATGACTTGACTTGGGCGATAAGGTTCAATCAGATCATACAGATACTGAGGAGAATAATCATTAATTATTTTATAAAACAATATTAACTTATGAATTTTTCTCCTTGTTTTTAGGAGATCCCATCCAAGTTCATTGTACAATTTTGGAGTTACACCTTAATCCAGTGATAAATTTGCCTGCTTCAACTTGTATATCTTCTAAGAGTTTAGAATCTTTTTCAGAACAATTGTCCCAAACTACAACAGAATACTCTAACACAGGTAGAACAAAAGCAAGATATATTTTAATGAGTGTTTTACGTGAAACCTGGTATTTGAACATTCTAAGAATGTTTAATCTTTTTGAAGCTTTTTCGTGTATTATCTGTAAGTGTGATGTCCACATAGCATCTATTTGGAAATGTAAACCTAAATGGGTATGAGAATCATTTTGAATAATAGTTGGGCCATATTCACGAAATTTAACAGGAGAATATACAATATTTTTTCTGCTAAAATTTGAATTTACAGTTTTGTTAGGATTAAAATCTACTAGCCATTTCTTTGACCATTTATCAATATGTTCTAGATCATCAGTAAGTGATTGCGTAATATTTTCTTTGTCTACGATAGCATATAAAGAAGTGTCAGCAGCAAAAAGTCTTACATTGTTAACTAGATCATCACAAATATCATTTATATATAAAAGAAATAGGAATGGTCCTAGGACAGAACCCTTGGGATCTCCAGCATTTACTGTTTTAGAGTTTGATGTAAAACCATCTATTACAACTTTTTATTGTCTATCAGACAAATAATTCTCAATCTAACCTAGTACATTGCCATTTATACCATAATTTGTTAATTTTGTTAAAAGGCCTTTATGCCATACTCTATCAAATGCATTTGAGATATCACAAAAAATAAATCTTACATCTTTTCTCGGGATTTTCGAATTTCATCAATAACTGTATTTCTCTGTATGACTGCCAATGCAGAGGATTATCCGTATGTTTTGCTATATAGTGAGTTCTATTTCATTTTCTCATTAGTTTGCGTATTGTATTATTCATTCCAGAATTGAATAATGTATTACCCCAGTCATCTTGTAATAATTCCTCATTTATTTGACGATAATTTGCATTTTCATAATTTCTCACTTCTCTTTTGTAAGCATACTGTTTATAAATAGTGAATTTTACTTCTACACTAGTCACACAATGGGAGCTACAGAAGGGTGCTGTTGTATCATGATTTGCAATTAAGCTGGTATTATTGGTCAAAATGAGATCAATACATGTTCCTGATTTGGTTGTAAACTTAGTTGCATTGTTTATAAGATTTGTTAAGTTAAGTCTTTGTAACATTAGTTTAAATCGTTTACTTTGGTCAGACAACATGTTAACGTTGAAATCACCTAATAGTATGGTAGGAATATTTAAATCAAGGACTTGTTGCATGTTGACTAGGAAATGATCCCAATATTCTGCCCTAGAACTGGGCGGCCTATAGCTGACACCAACAAGTACTTTATTATTATTTACAAAAACTTCTGACCAAAGAATCTCCATATGTATGGAATCAAGATCTTTTCTTTCTAAAAAATGTATGTTTTTTGATACATAGAGAGCAACGCCTCCTCCAGAACGATTTCTGTTTTTTCGAATAGGTTGTTGATATCCGTTAAGCAAAATATCATCGTCCCTAATCGAATTATCTAAGTGGGTTTCAGTAAGAGCAATAATATCGAAATCAGATAACTCAGCTGATATAACATCAACTTTTGGTAGTAAACTACAAACATTATAATGAGCAATATGTCAGTTTGTCATTAGTGGATATGGTGGTCCAGGATTTGTTTCAATGCCAGATAATATGAGCAAATACTCTGTCACAAATACCAAGAAGTGGATATTATTCATAAATGATTTGTATATAAGAAAGCGTATATACCTAGCAAAAAATAAAGTCCTTGGCCATGTTACTAAATGTGGTTGTCTAGTCCCCTGTGTGGAAGACGAAAAAAACACTCATAAGTAGAAAAGCCAACCACGGGCATTAATAATAATATAACACTGAACATGTAACAAGCTATGTAATTATAGAACCGGTACTGGTAGGGTACTCCGGATTCCGGATTGGAGAAACGCAAAAAACAATCACAAAATATATGAATAATGTATCAGCAGAGGAAAAAATTCCTCACATCATACCTCTCATGCAAGTGTGAGCTATTGCATGCAAGGAAAAGACATATATACAAAAACATATATTCTGGAAGCATTTAAAAAAAACAAAATGCAAAAATCTATACAAAAGAAGAAGGGTTGAGAAAAAAGAGAAAAAATATATCACTCGGCACCGACGAAAAAGATATAATCATTTCAACAGACTAGGAATTTAACGTCCTGATTTGAAGACCAAATCAAAATAAACCCTGCAATGAGAAGGATATGGAGATAACGAACAGTATTCAATCTCAAAGTCCATAAAACAATACAAATAAGGAGCTGAGCAATCACGAACCTCCGTAACATCAGAAGTGAGATCAGGGGCCATGGAGGAGTAAGCATTCCCTGCTGACCGATCACACCCGCCGTGTGCGCCTTGTCAGGATCGGGAAATAACGGAAACATCCGTCGTCAATTCAGTGTATAAATAATGGACTAACAGTTAGTATGATAAAAGTCAGTCAGCATTTGACTCAATGATAGATTTTATTTGCTGACAAGGTCATTGTATCGACCATAGAACTTACGAAATGATGACTTTAAATGAGACTGCTGATGTTCTTGTTTCATCAACTTGCTTGTCAATAATTTACCTCGTTTTAGAAATTGATCATACGTAGAGCATGCTCTTGCGTATCGAATCAACTGAGATTACATACTCCGTATGCAGGTGATGAAGGTATATTGCTGCATAAGAAAGGAAAGTTGACGATAGAAAAGTCAAAGTCATCACGTTTATCATATAGCTTGGTTGTTAGATTACCCTTAATGTCTTTTTCAAGTAAAATATCCAAGTATGAGACAGATGTGTCAGACTCTGTGGTATCTTTTATCTCAAGCTCAACAGGATATATCGTATAGAATGGAAAATACCATTGGTAATTGACATTATGTCGTCGATATATTTCAATGTCGAGTTAAAGGCCACAACAAGTGTTTTCTTCTTTTCATAAGATTTTGCACAAATTCTGCTTCATATGAATATAAAAATAATTCTGCTAAAAACAGAGCGCAATTGGTACCCATGGGAATTCCAATAAATTGTAGGAATACCTGGTCTTCAAAAACCACATAGATATTGTCAATCAGAAACTCAAGCATCTCTTTGATGTCAACTTCAGAGTACTTGTGTGTTTTAACAAATGATTTTGCAAATGACAAATGACCAGGTATGTAAATTTACACGTTCCATTCTTATTGAAAAAGCAGCTGTAAATGATATCAAAAAGGCTGGACTTTAATTTAACGTGAGGAATGGGTGTGTATAAAGTTGAAAAGTCGTAAGTTTTTAAGCTGTTGATTTTGGTAAATCTTGTGATTTCAAATTGTCCAAAAGTTCTTTGGAATTTTTGAGTATCCACATCTGATTCACACCACTTCTTGAGAATATTGTTGCAGAGTACTATTGAAGTTTTTCCTTCACTACTGTCAATATCTTAGTGAGGAGTAGCGAAAGAGGCTTGGTTGAACATTTACTGGAACCTGCAATGTATCTTTGTAAGGATTTTTATGAAGTTTCGGAGTCCAATATATACACTGTATAGGGTAGTTCAAATTCATTTTGGCTCTGTGGAATATTAAAAAATATTTAAAACTGACAAATGATTTTGAAAAATTTCTTCCTTAGAAAGAGAAGTATGAGTAGAAGTAGGATTACCTCTTGTAGAATTAAATCCAAGTTCTTCTAAAATACAATTTATATAATGAGCCTAACAAAAAAAGACAATTTTGTTACCTGCTTTGTCGGCAGGGACCACTGCGTACTGATCATGCGATCTATCCAATTCTTTTTTCACTTCTGGATTATCGAACACAGAACCATTAGTTATGAGACTCCCATCTCTTACATACCTATCACGGTTGAGCTTAGACTGCCTCCGGGGAGTAAACGTCATCGCTCGACCGGTAGCACCAGCCGTGATCCTTGTGTATTCTTGTTGAAACCACGGATATATCAACTTGAGATCCAGTAGCCTGCCTTGATGATCACATTCAGTGAATGCTATTGAGTAATGAATATTAAGTGGAGATATAAAATACATACATAAGGAAATATGATTCCTCTTTACATTTACTTTTTTCCGTGTCCAATCAGGTCTTCCATCCATTCGTGACATGTACGAGGGTTGTTCGAAAAGTTTGTAGATGATGTCAATCTTCATTGTATTAGTTTCAACAAATTTAATAAAATACCGGGTAAATAAAAAATAACGTGTAAAAATATTACTTTTGTTGATATGTAAAGTTTCATTCAATTCGATTCAACAGAAATCAATTTACTTCAATTTCTAATCAACATATTTTGTGACCCCGGAGCATACTTAAAGGCAGGGCAACATCAAAACATAGCTTTAAGAATTTCTCAAAAACATTTCCCCAATACATTTCACACAGTATAATCCGATACCCACTCATTAAACCCCTTTTTTCCCTTTCCTTTCACATTTACTTTTAAAAAAAATTTCTCATTGTACAGTTTCCATTGTCAATGTTTTAATTTTTTTATCACTTATAAATTAAATGTGCTTTTACAGATCAGTAACTCTAAAGTGCACATGTTTTTTCCATTACGTTCTGTTCAAATATTTTTAGTTAAACCGTTTCTTAACAGATTATCTTTGTACGGTACAGAGTCTCAGTCACTCAAATAACGCTTTTTACACACACATGTACGACTCGCTTGTAACATATATATCTTTTTATTCCTACCAAAATTTATAGAGTTTTTCAGGATTCTTCCCAAGTAAAACACAAAATTGCATCGTTATGTGCTGCTCCGTGACGTTCTACAACGTCATCGTTTTTGTCGTTTTCATTACGACTACTTGTCTTTTCAAGTTGATTTCTTTCCAATAAAGAAAAATATTAAGCCATAATTTGGAATATGAATCGATGTAATGATTCTTGATTTGAACGTCTAGGACTATCAATCAAAAAACGAGAAAATATATGGACATTGAATCTATATGTTTCTAAACATATTTTTATTAAAATATTGTACAACTTCCTTAATAACAAAAACTAACCAATGACAGTAAAGAATGAAGTTGAAAAAGAATATACGGTAATTTATGTCTCAATTTCCTGTTTCAAATGTTTAGAATAAGGGCAAGGTTTTCAAAATAAGGAAGATGTGTTTGCACAAAAGCAAAAGAATTGAAATGATCAAGTATCAACAAAATATTTTAACGTTATTTTGCCTATATCTTTTTCGAAATTTCATCAGAATGAAGGACAGTCGCTAAAACAAATTGAACGCCAGATGAACATATCTTCAAATAACTGTACCTATCTTCAAATAATTGTACCTATCTTCAAAAGAATTAAAGAAAGGTACAAATTAATTAAAGATCGGTCCAATCAAATTAAAGATCACGTGTAAATAATTATAAGCATGTTGAAATAGTTAAACCTAGGTACAAATACGTTAATTATACCTATCTTTAATTCAAATTAAGATAAGTTCAATTGAACAAATTGAACGCCAGATGAACATATCTTCAAATAACTGTACCTATCTTCAAATAATTGTACCTAACGGGTTCAAATATTTGTTAATTTGGGGTTACATAAAAACGTCCTGTTTTGTAACTCATGATTGTGTCGCTCAGTGTATTTTATGAATCAAAATCAGTGCTGTTATTCAAATTATCAAACTTTCAACTGTGTTGATTTTTACATCAAATGAAATGTTAAACACTGACGTTGCTATACCTAGTCCTTAACCCATTCTTTGACGTCTCATATGAGATCATTTGATAAGCACACTATTATCAGGTACATATAGATCTTTTTATAGATCTTTTATAGAATTTCCAAAAAAATTAAATAACATGCTCTTCTATCAAAATATCTTATCCCGGAGTCAAAATAAAAGATTTTTTTTTCCTGATTGAAGTAATTTTTTACCATACATTAACCATATTGATTTTTTATTTCCATTACTGTTAAAAATTTTAAAATGCAAACAATCCCCTTTTAGAATTTCCTATAAATATCCAGATCACAAGCATTAAAATCATTCTCAGTGATGGAAATATATCATAAAAATATTCCCATAGTGATACAATGATTATTATAGTTGCCCCTACTGTTATTGTGATTTAAATTCAAGATAAGTGGTTTAGGTTTAACTATTCAAAGGTTATAGGATAGAACCGGTTTTATAATTAAATTGGCAGTAAACAGTAAATTGCTATAGTCTCTTTCTTTTGAAAACTTGTTCTGTGAAAGATGTGTTTCCAGACCTTTCTGAAAGACTTTCATGATTTTCAACAGAAAAGGGTGGCTGAAAGGGGGGTGTGTGTTAAAATAACATTATATCTTACCATAAGTTACGGCGAAAATTAGGGCTCATTAGGGACCGATACGCTGGTTTTAAAAGTGTTATATCATCTACACTGACAAACCTTATAAGGCTATTGTTATTAATGCGCACAGAGGATCTTACCACAAGCAACTGGCCATTTGTTGAATGAATAGCAACGCCAAATACATTTTACTTCTAACATGTGGTTTAGATTAATCTATGTTTGTGTCAATGGAATGCAAATTCAAATGAACTTATGAACAAATTTCAGAGATTAGAAACTATGATAGATGTCACTGGCGTTTTTTAATTTGTTGTTACCTAGATAAAATATGTTTAACAAAATATTACAATAACCCATCTACAAATAATTTAAATTAACTGTCCAGAATCCAACATTTAGGACAGGACTTCCTTGGTAACAATTTTGATGAAAATACGTTTATATTTTATTTTTTATTCTAATGTTTTTAATTTTTAGACACTTGTTATTAGAATGTGTGCACAGTCTCAAGACACTTTTAAGCGCTCTGGGAGTACATACGAAATAATTTTACAAATCATTCAGTTGACTTTTTGTTCAAAATTTGACCTGAATTTGTTAACATAAGATTATCAATGATAAACTGATCCGCCGATGGGTATAAATAATTAAAAGAATTATACATGTACATATTCACATATAATTTTATCTCAATATTTTAATTTTTGACCTCCATGGATCTTTAGCACAGTCATCTTAATTAAAAGGTTTTGATAAAAATATCAAGCAAATGTAGCAACATTGTTTATTTCATATTATCAGAGAAAACAATTATTTTTTTAACTTTATATACACAACATTTTTAACAACCATAAGAATTTAGAAAAGAGAAAATTATTTTAATTGCATTTACAAAAGGATTATCGAAGTAAACTGTATTTTCAAGCCCTTTTCTTTAAACGCATTTAAATTTGAACATTTTTTATTTGAGTAATTATTACGCATGTATATAAAAATATTTCAGCATTACCATTAGTACAACTGAGAGAATAATCTTGAGAATATTTACATACATATAGTCATTATAATAGTTCTAACAAATGTTGGGAATATTTACATATACATACATCATTTTAATTATAAATAAGAAAATTTCTAAATCTCAATCTTTAAAACGTTCAGATCCTGAAGGAAATACAGTATTCAGGCCTCTCAAAAAAAATTTAATTTAAAGAGAAACAAATTTAAGATTGCTTTTAATATATAACGAACTGGTTAAGAACAAGGAAATTAATTTTCGCTGTTTAACAGTGCTGTGATACAACTAGAAAAATTTTCAGTTCAGTTCTCTGTATTCGCACAAACCAAAATATTGGTACATAGGGTATATAAATGACATATACCATTTCAAAAAACTGATCAGAGGTGCAAAATATTTATATATAATACAAAATATGGTACACTATACATTCTCAGGCGAGTTCATGCAAACCCAATATTAATTTTTCAAACTCTGATTCACTAATTCATTTATTTGCTTTAACACAGCAGAGAATGAAACCACTCACATAGCACCAACGGACAAGATAATAAAATTCTTCAACAATTCAATAAGCCTTTAGGATGCTTTCGAATAGTCCGCGCTTTTGAAAGTAGTTCGCGTTCATACATGTATGCATTCAGTAGTGTATGTGCACAGACTGCTCTATCGCGATTACTAGTATACCCTAATTAGATAAATGTCTTATTCTTCATTCATTTTAATTTTCAAACAAAAGTATTGATTAATATTTTCAAAGAATGATATGTTTAAAAATTGTGATTAGCAGGGTTCTATACATTTGAAAATTTAACCATGTAGGAAGCTGCGGGAAGGCAAAATGTGGCTGAAAAAACGAATGCTTCTTAGACTTCCTAATCTTCATTAATCAATGATTGGTTTTACAATCTTTAAACTGAACCACTGCAACACAAAACAATGGAATAACTATAACACTTTTTAAAGTTAAAAAAATAATAATTAAATTGAAAAGGATTTATCCTGCATCTTACTTCACAAATGTACCAAAATTTGTCCAAAACTGTAGTTACCTACTAAAGAAAAATTGCTAATACATTAAGTCAGTAACCATGGCAATATTTTTCAGAAATTAATAATTACAGGGAATTGTAGCCTATTGTATGAAATGTTTTGTTCAATATGACTAAAACTGATGAATGGGTAGTATGTTTATTAAGTTAACACACAAAGGAACATTTGGCAGTCGTAGTATAAACACAATTAACTACTAAAGTCATTAAAAAAGCAGGTGTCAGGACTGAAATGCAGAAAAATTTAATCATGGCGGCTGCCGATTTTAACCATGGCGCAGCTCGTTTAACCATTGCGCACATAAATTTAACCATGGCGGGCCGCCATGGTAAAACCCCTTGTGGAGAACCCTGGATTAGGTATCGTTTCTCACTGAGACTATTTTGTTTATTGGAGGCATCGATCTGCTCTGATGCTGTTTTGGTTTTCTATTGAGCTATTTATAGTAAGAAAGGCGATCATGATGCCTACAGCCATGACTTTGCTTTCACCAGTGCCCGGCAAAAAAAAATGAAGCTAATTCAAGTACTCGAATATTTTCACGTATCCAGTTTCCATTTCTGTTATCCAAATTCTGTCTTCGTTGTCAACTTTTAAACCCCTTGGCTCAGATATACCGTCCATTGTGGTTAGCACATACTTTAAAAGATTACCATCAATGTCCAGTAAATGAACCAAATTGTTTTTAAAGTCCGAAGCAGCAATGTTCCCTATACTGTCGTTATCTAGTTCCGTAGGTTTAAAATCTTCTCTATTCTCATAAAAGCCCCCACCACTATAGGCAAATCTAAAGAGGCCAGTTCTATCAACAACGACAATAGAATGTTTGTTGACATCTGATACACAAATATCTTGGTTGATATTTTCGGAAATACAAATAGGTCTGCTATACAAGTGTTTTTCATCGCCCTCTTTCATTATTTCCTGCAGTGTAACTCCCTCGTAGGTCATTCGCAAAACCTTTCCACAGTCAGAAGCGTCTGTGGTTTGCCAAGGTAGAAAAGAAACGCAAACGAGAAGGTGACAGCTTTGACTGATGCACAGTCCCATCGGATACCAATCAAATTTTATGGCTGCTTCTTCCTGCAAATCTTTGGATAACATTTTCAACATTTTATTTTCAATATCACTGAAAAAGATACGCCCGTCGTCTAACTCGATAAGACCTGAGGGGCGCCCTAGTTTTGTGAGAGTCTTGACAGTAGCCTTTTCATTACCTTGTATGTCCACTTTCTTTATTTCAGCTTCATTTCCACGAATCCAAGTAAGGTCAACATGTAATCTAGAACAGGCTAAACCCATTGGCTGCTTAACTGCAGATTTAAATCTTGCTACTTCTCTTGCTGACTTCATGATTTGTTTTCTTCCCTGTACTACCATCGTAGAAGGAAGGTACAAGCCAAACAAATGTCTTAATTCATCCGGAAATTGCTTTGTAACATTAATTACAGCTGGTTTGAAATGCATTTTCAGAAATTCTTTATCATCACTGGAAACCTCGAGATTGTTCCTCGTGTACAAAATCAGGTCTGTCATACATTTGGAGTCTCTATCTTGTAACAACGTATTCTGGAGCTTTCGTAAAGAAGAGAGATGTTCCGTAACGTCTTCTTTATAAGATATGATAAATTTGATGGCATCTTCTTTCTCCTTAGATATTTTCTGTAAAACCTCTTTCTCAATTCCATGAACAAGGTCTGCAAGTTCTTTTGATCGGCTTAAAACAGCTTGTTCAACGTCGTTTGTCTGTTTGTTAATGTCACTTAAAATATTGTCCAGATCATCTAGCTGTTCCCTGTGATTTGCATAATGAGATGTTTCCATTCTTTCTACTTTTGCTGTTATTTTGCCTTTAGCCTCAATGTAAGCACTAGAAATATCAATCATTTTATGACCATTGTGAGGACCAGCTATGCATTTTGTACACACTGGCATGGTACATTCATGACAACACAATTCATATTTACTCTCTGGATGTTCGCTGCAATATCCATGTCCATATTTTTCTATTTGTCTTGTTAGCGTCATTTTGACAACATCATGGCGGTAGAAAATCTTCTTGCTTTTGTGTTCTGTAGTGCACTTATCACACAGATTTCCACTGCAAGTACGACAGAAGGACTGTGCCGGTTCGTTTTCACAAAGATCACACAAAACTGTGGATAAACCAATTCCACCCTCGGCCATATTTCATTTGTACCTGAAATTCATAAGAATTTTAATGAACATGTATGTCAGATGTTAAATTACTAGGAAATAATTCGCAATTTTAATAGCATTTTCAATAAGAAAGATGTATTAAATTAAATACTAATTACAACGCACATTATGAAGGTAGAGTGCTGCTTAGTGTTTTATTCACAAATGAAATAAGCTTTCATATATCACAATGAAATACGACAACAGTAACTATCGACCATTGTGATACCCATATCTCTTACAAACCTCTCCGTTGAGTTTAGGCTGCCTCAGGGGAGGACACGTCATCGGTCGACCGGTTGTTCCCGCCGTGAGCCTTGTGTATTCTTGTTTCAGTAGCTTGCCTTGTTGATCAAATTCAGTGCATGTCCTTGATTAATGAATATTAAGTGGAGATATAATATGCATACATATGAAGGAACTCGAGAGTTATTTTCTCTTTATATCTATTTTTTCCGTTTCCAATCATAACTTCCATTCAAGCGTGACATGTATTAATGAATTTTTTTTAACGATATCTTTTCATTTTTTTCTGAAAACCAGAAGGATCATCAACCGAAAGAAACGTGATAATATAAATAGGCATTGAATCTACATGTATATGCTTTTAAACATTTTATATTTTTGAAAACTTCAAAAACAAAAAAAATAACAATGTCAGACGAGAATGAATTCGAAAAAAAGCTATGTTTAATGTCTCAATTTCCTGTATAGAAGTTTAGAACAAAAGCAATGTTTCAAAATAAGGAAGGTTTGTGTGCCCAAAAGCATTCAAATGATCAGGTATCAACACAATATTTTAAGTTCATTGTGCCTTTATCTTTGTCGAAATTCCATCAGAATGGAGGACACTCATTAAAACAAACTGAACGCCAATCAACATATCTTCACATAACTGTGCCTATCTTCACATAATTTTATCCTATCTTTAAATAATCGTACCTATCTTCGAATAATTGTACCTATTTTCACATAATTGTACCTATCTTCAAATAAATGTACTTATCTTCAAAGACGTGAACCCTATCTTCGAATATTTGTACCTTTTATCACAAAAAATATCGATAGGTACAAATGAATTAAAGATAGGTCTAAACTAATTAAAGATTATACCTATCTTTAGATAATTAAACCTTAAACCAAGGTATAAATACATGTAAATTAATCATATCTATCTTTAATTGAAATACACCTATCTTAAATTCAAATAGAAATAAGTTCAATTGAATCATACATATCTTCTTTCATCTGAATATATGTACATTTGATTTAAAAATACCGTATAAGTAGAAATTTTAGCGAGGATTTAATTTTGGCCTTATTAGCGAGGATGCCAAGATAGCTGAAATTGAATATCGCTAAAAATTAATTGCATTTTATTTGTTATAGCTTCTTTAATGTGCATTTTAGAATCGCTAAAATAACATCTCGCTAAAAATGAATTTGTTATAGCTTCTTTAATGTGCATTTTAGAATCGCTAAAATAACATCTCGCTAAAAATGAATTACCAGTTTCTAAGGACAAATCGCTAAATTTGAGTCTCGCTAAAATTTCCACGTATACGGTAGTACAATTAAAACGGTTTTAAGGATTGGAACAATTTAACTACTGTAGATCACTAAATTTTCGCGACACCTTTTTTTCGCGAGATAGTCATTGACTCTTGATAAGTGAGACAAAATTTTCACGAATTGTGGTTATTGCTCTATATAATCTTAAGGAATACTATTATACGCGAGAACTTAATTTTCGCGAGCACACTGTCTCGCGCAATAACGCGAAAATAAAGTTCTTGCGAATAAAAAGTGATTTACAGTATACATTCAATTTTTTCTAATATTTAAAATAATAAAAGCGACGTAAACAAGAAGAGTAATGCACAAAGCATTTTATGGAGAGCAGTTGTCAGTTTTAGTACCACAGATTAGATTCATTTGCAATAATAATCGATGAAATCAGTCCTATAATTAATTCATGGCATTTGTTCCTATCTTCAAATCAAAGGTTTCTATCTTCAATGATATAAGGATTTGTATTATTGAATTAAATGTACTTTTACTCATTAAAAGAAATGATTTACGGATTTGCCAAAGATCAAGATTTTCAAAAAAATATTTTTACAATAGCTCCAAAACTATGTGGGGTATAAAGTTGAAACTTTTACAGATAATAAATACAAGTGATTCATAAATGGTGTTAAGAAATTTCATTCCACATTTTTCTTTTATATTCGAATAGAAATACGATGAGAAATTTACAATTTGTGCTATTTCATGTCTACAGAGTCCATTTTTGCTACTTATAAGATTTAAACTGGTTTTTATTGAGGGCAGGTACTGTAGACGTACTTTTATCCACGTGAGATTAATTTCCCGCTATATACGCGAACACAATTTTCCGCGGAAATTTGTCAACGCGTACTAAAGATTCATTAAGGACAAATAATGACAATCCAAGATATCCGCTTAACTACAGACTCGCGGATTGAATAGAAATTTTGTTTCCGCGGAATTATGACTTCATGGAATTTAGTACTTTTACAGTATTAGAACAGATGATTTCTGTGCAGATGACGCATACTTGTGAAATATATTTAGCATACAGGTCAAAACATCCTTTCAAAAACTATGCAAAAATTATCAAGTCGGTGAAAACTTTTAAAATGACAAACCTATTCTTTTGAAAAGTCATCTATTGTTCTTATACCTACGCACATCAGCTTGTCTGATGCAAGATAAGCTATTTATTTTCACTCAAAATGACCAGCATTCCTATCATTCGGGTGCTTTAAAGATGTTATATATATGGATATGCAAGAAAAATCCTATAACTTCCTGCTTAGAAATGGATTGCTCTAAATCTAAAGCACAGTCTACACTACTTGAAAATTCATATCTTTAGTTAAGCACTTCTTTGGAATCTTTGAAAATATTTCATCATGGAACGAACTTTCTTAACACTCCTTAGATCAACAGATAGAAAGTATCAATTGAAAATAAACATTTAAGAATATATTTTTTTTTTGAGAAATCATTTATATAAATATTTTTAAATGCTGTTTTATGCTGTACTTTTAGTAAAAACCATCATTGTAGAAATAATATGTTTATCAAAGATGGGCAAATTGCACGTGAATAGTCTCTGAAAGGCTGTTATTGAATGCATGATATGTAAAAAGACAAGGCGCCTATATAAAATCCGCAATGTACTTTCAGTTTCCATATTTTAGCATTTAGACAACATAAACAGGGAAAACAACTTTCCAGACGCTATATCGAAGTCCAACTTGCCCTTCATTGATAAACATATTTTTGCAGCAGTGACAGTCTTTCACAAAGAGAACGGATGTACGTAGGAGTATTTGTACAAATATATGGATTTTTCAAAGATTTTTTCTCCATGAATATTTTTTATCTTATTAATTGTTATCAACTTTCTTTCTGTTAATCAATAATATATTGATAAACTGTAAAAGTTTTAACTTTGTAAACCACATTGTTTTGGAGGTATTGTAAACTTTTGGACATGTTGATCTTTGGCAAAACCTTCTTGAAAGATATTTAAAATGATTCAAATATTTGTTCATTTTTCGTGAACTTCCATAAAAATGTCCTGATTTGTAACCCTGACTGTGTCGCTTCCGTTTAGCCATGAATCAAAATCAGTGCTGGTTTATAAACAAGCATTTCAATTTCAAATTATCAAAATTTCAAATGAAGGGTTAAACACTGTTGTTGCTTTACCTCGTTCTTTACCCATTCGTTGTCGTCTCACCTGAGATCATTTGGTAAGCACGCTATTGAAACAAGTATATGGATCTATTTATAGAATTTCAAAAAACTTACTGGCATGCTCTTCTATCAACCTTATCTTATTCCATTGTCAAAATAATATTTATATTATTCCTGATTGAAATCATTTTTTAACCATACATCAAATTTCATATTTTTATTTCCATTACTGTCAAAAAATGTAAAATTGCAGACAATTTCCATTTAGAATTTCAAATAAAATGTCCAAATCACAAGCAATTAACGTTTTAAATATTACTCCTTAGTGATAAAAATATCCCCATATAAAAATATTTCCATAGTGATATTATTAATATTATTATAGAAAGGACAGGGAATATTTTTATCACTAAAAAGTAAGATTCAAAACATTAAGTACCTGTGGACCAGATATTACTTCAATAAATCAATTCAATTTAACAAAATGTTTTAAACGTATGATAGAAATATATGTTAAAGTTCTTCTAATAGATCAGAACGATCCATAATTATCTTAACTTATTACGTTTACCATTGCAAAATCATAACACTATGCAGATTAGAATAACATGCGATTCAGGAAGTGGAATCTCTCGGAGCTCCCTGGATGGCTCGTGCCTCGCACATTAACATCGGATGTCAATGGTGTTCTACCATTGTGCATATTCAGTCATGTGATCTTTTTTTAATTTACTTTATGGCACGCCGAGCAATATGTTTTTGCTTTCGAAGAATTTTATCACAATTGTAATTAAAAGCAATAAACAAGAATTCTTTTTTAAAAATAGACCCGTAGGCCACATCGCTCACATGAGCAGTTCCTTGAACAAAAATCAATCCAGTATTGAAAAGCTTAAGTGGATCCAACCTACCCCTAAAAGGGGGATATAATTTGCATTAACTTGAATCTAACCTAACGAAGAATACTTACATATTTCTTTGACTTACTGTGGGTTTTTCCCTATAAGTTTGAAAATTTCATTTGGGCCCCACCTTACCGGCGGCAGTCCTGAATCTACACTTCCTGAGGCTGACTCCATACAAATATGACCATTTATGGCTTTCTTGTTCTTGAGAAGATTTTTAAAAATATCTTCAATATATATTTCTATGTAAAAACTTGATAGTCCATTGTCATGATTGTGGCTCCACCATACCCCTAAAGTACAATATGAAAAAATCGTCAAAACCCCAAAACAATCGCTCCACAAAAAAATACCGCGCTATACATTATAAGGGAGAAAGTCCGGTTTGTTTAAGTTGTACCCCCAGTGGTCTTACTCGGTTTAAAAACATGTATTTATTTTATTTCAACCTAAGATGTCCATTCACACCGTCTCTACATATATTTCTGTCTTAGTCCATGCTATCAGATTGACTCTGCATCTCGAATCCAACAATATCTCCTTAAACAGTATTCCAGTCAGAATGTTGAAATTTCCCTTAGTAAAAGCAACGGAAGTGCATAGAAAATGTATAATAACACCCGAGAGAGATAATCAAGTCAGGCCAAATCTCTCTCAGACGTCATCCTACTAAGTGAAACATTCTGTATGCACTTCCGTTTCGATTACCTAAGGAAATTTCAAGGTTCTGATAGGAATACTGTTTAAGGAGATATTGTGGGATTCTTACGAGATATAGAGTCAATCCGATAGCATTGACCAAGGCAAAATATATGTAGAGACGATTTGAATAGACATTTCAGATTGAAATAAAATAAATACATGTTTTTAAACCCAGAAAGACCAGTAGGGATACAACGTAAACAAACCGGAGTTGCATGCCTTTCTCCCTTATAATGTATAGTAGGGTATTTTTTAAGGAGCGATTGTTTTGGGGGTTTGACGATTTTTTGAATATTGACGGGGGGGGGGGGGGGGGGTTCTGTCCACAAGTACCTGTGGAATCTACACTACCTGAGGATGCTTCCATACATATGTAAACAATCACTGGTTTGCTGTTCTTGAGAAAAAGATTTTAAAAGTTTTTTCATATACATTCCAATGTTAATATTTGATAGCTCATTTTTTTTTTAAATAATTAGTAGAGGTACCACGTATGTCTACACGATCATACAGAGCCTATTTTCTTATTAGAACAGATATTTTGAGGCTGGAAGCACAAGGTGAAAAAATAAGAACTATAGAAATTCTTAGTACCAATGATTGATAAATAATAGTTAGATTTATCGATAATATGTATACACAAAAAATAAAATCATACATGTAGAGATGGTTTTAAACAAACTTTTGAAAATTCAAACTGTGATATATTATTCTGTTATTTAAGGTACTTGGACACCGAACTGAAGTTAACATTTTCTCAAATTTAAGGTATAAAATCACGACATAAGTTTACATATTCTCACCATATACAGATGGATCTTGTGTTTGACAAAAGTTTCACCGTATTTAACAAACTGACCGACAAGCTTGACCTCTCAAAAGGTAAATTTCTTCAGAAACGCTCTCGTCGTGTTTAATAAAATGTAACATAATACCGTTTAATCATATATTTTCGTGCGGTCAATTCATGTAAAACTATACATTTTGTGGTGGTCTTTAATTTATGGGTCTCTCCATACCTCAAAAACAACAAAAGTTAACCCCCACGAAAATTATTGATTTCACAGTATGCAATGTCAGAAACTGTTCATTTGAATGATATTGTTGATAACATGTTTGTGTAATCTAATTAAGTAACTGAAAGTATAAGCCCTATGTGAAAGTAAAAACAAAACGATTTCCTTTCTTTCTTTTTTTTTTTGTCTTTTTTTGTTAATCATAATAGATCACAAAAATATCACACTATAAATATCATCATATCAGATATAATTATTTTAAAAATAAACAATATACAAAAAAATGTTACCAATATCATTCTAACAATTTTTTTTACGAAAATTTAGCTAAATCATGAAAGATAATTGTATTGTCAGAGCAATATGAAGCATAGATCTCAGCTTATGTAGAAGATTTCTCTTATTATATACTATATATATTGGATTCCAAAACTTCATAAAAATTAGCAATGAACTTCTCTTGTATGCAACTGAAATAATAAGAAAAAAGAAATCAAGAATAAAAAAGAAAGTATATGTATGAATGTGGTTCTAAACATGAAGAAAACAAACAAAAAATGAGAGACTGTTGTGACATACGATAATAAATCACCCAAATTCTTACATGCACTAACCTACATGTATGAGGTATCATAATATGAATTTACCTGTAAGATCTTCCAGATAGTTTATTTATCAACTGTAATAGGCACCTGGGGGTCGTAACATAAAGGTTACTTAAGTCCAAGACCGTGCTTAAGTAGGACTTAAGTACCGTCTAAAACTTAAGACCGTAACTAGAAGCGTACTAAGATATGGCAATCTTAGCAAAACTTAGGCGGCCGGTAGAGGTGACTTAAGTATATCTTAACTTTCTTGTACATATATTTAGAATAATTTAATGTTGACTTTCGATGTTAAAACATTCCTCTATTCATATTATGCATTAAAGAAAAAAATTATCTCCATTTGATGCTGATTTAAGAATTTTATTTTTTCGGGGGCGGGGGCTGATCACTGATTCCAATATCACTCCCAACACAACGTACATATAAATACAAAATTTAATTTTAGGGATACGTCTGGAATTAGTGGGACTTCGTTTTTAGAAATAGATTGAACACAGTAATAAACAAAGTATGTTCACTTTGAAAATATGAGTTGAAATAATTTGTTAAAAACAGAAAAGAAAGAGGATAATGACAGTAACCGCGACAAGTGCGGATTTAAATAGGGCTCAATACAGTTAGAGAGAGAGAGAGAGAGAGAGAGAGAGAGAATTGCTGATAAGTGAAGACATACGAAAAAATATCCCGAATTTTTGTATCCTTGATTAACTAGCAAATGAGTACATCATAATACTTCTACAGTTTTTGCTTCTGACACGCATGGCCTGATACATAGCGGGGATTCAAAATGTATTGAACTTTTGATTGGATAGGCGGTCGATTTTCTTTTCTTGTCTGCGATAATAACAGGGTAAGTGAACATTGGTCAAAACAGAAGAACTGAAAACACCTCAGGTGATAAAACAATTGTCGTGAACATTTACAATGAACCACAAATCGCTACTTTCTGACCATGTGGTATTTGTTTTCAAACATTCCGTAAAATTTAAAACATAATTATAAATTTAATATGAAATCTAATCCAACATAACTTAAACCGATAGGTAAGGACGTCAACTTTAATATGTAATTAATTAAAACCCAAACTGAATCACTTTTAGCAATATATCTATATAAAATCAAAAATCATAGGCTGACTCATATGAAATATTTGGAACATAACTTTGACTTAGCTAAGACCTACCTAAGTTCGTTTTATGTTACGGTTTATGACATACTTAAGTAGTACTTAGTCAGGTCCTAAGATTATGCCTAAACCGTACTTACGACCCTACTTAAGTCAAAAACTTAGCAAGCTTTATGCTACGAGCCCCAGGGTACGAAGCTACTTATGTAGTAGTAATATGAATCAGGTTCTGATAATTTCTACTTTAGTATCTCTACAACAGATACTGGCTTAAAAAAGCAAGTGACCTATAACAGGGACTACATGTATATATGAAACTCTCTACCTGTAAGAGGTATAATTCAGAAAGATAAGCTAATTACCTCATTAGGTACTTCTAAAAGGTACGGAATTGCACTTCAGCTTACCTGTTCAAGTGCAAGATTAATTTAACCATTCTTGGTTCAAGTACATAAAACAGATACCTCTCAGATACCTGATTAAAACGAACCGATCTGTAACAGGTACCAGATTTTAGCTCACCGACCTTTAATAGGTATCAGATATTTACACAATAAAATTCTAGTACTTTAACCCTTTTAACCCTTACAGATGTCTGATTATAACATACCGATCTGTAACAGGTACCAGATTTTAGCTCACGACCTGTTACAGGTACCAGATATTAACACAATAAAATTCTAGTGCTTTAACCCTCCTAACTTGTACAGATATCTTATTATAACATACCGACTTGTAACAGGTACCAGATATTTATGCAATAAAAATCTAGTACTTTAACCCTCCTGCTTCTTACAGATGTCTGATTATAACATACCGACCTGTAACAGGTACTAGATATTAGCTCACCGATCTGTAACATGTACCAGCTATTTATGTCATCAAATCCTAGTACTTTAACCCTTCTAACTCGTACAGATGTCTGATTATAACATACCGACCTGAAATAGGTACCAGATTTCAGCTCACCGACCTGTAACAGGTACCAGATTTTTATGCAATCAAATTCTAGTACTTTAACCCTCCTACCTCTTACAGATGTCTGATTATTACATTTTCATGTCACAGTGTGACAGGATATCAAAATGATATCCTGTCACAGTATGAAAGAATATCAACTGGAACTACTTTTTTTCATTTCTATGAAGGGGTTATATCCCTAAGACCTTGATTACTTTTCACCAGTTTTATCATCAAATTTGTTATAACACCCTTTAGTTTATATAATAAACAAATTTTAAAAAAAGAACTACTTTTTTTTATTTGAACATTGAATTATCTCTCTCTCTCTCTCTCTCTCTCTCTCTCTCTCTCTCTCTCTCTCTCTCTCTCTCTCTCTCAACTTATCTCCCTTGCCTGAGCTCTTTTGTCGTCTGTTTCAATATTATTATATTAAAATGGAAAAAACTAATCCTAATGACAAAAATCTTACCACATTGGATATAAAAGGCATGGCAGAGAATGAAAATGACTCAGACAATGACTTGAATGCATTCATTGAAGATTTGGATGAGGAAACATTAGCAGGAATCAGTTATAACCTAATTGGAGATTTTTCTGTTGAGCTCACTCCAGGAGGTGACCAAGTTTCAGAAAACAAGCGCTTTGCTGAGGTCTGTTATGACGATATTGATAAATTTCTGACAACTAATGAGAACAAAAACACTTCTAAAAAACTAAATGTGATCTTAACACATTCAAAGAATTCTTACAGGCAAAGGGAGAGTTCAGGGTCCCTGAAATAATACCCCCCTTTGAGTTAAATTTGCACATAGCGTCATTCCTTCTCTCAGTCAAGAAAAAGGATGGCACAGAATATGAGCCAACCTCTTTGCGGGCCTACATGTTCAGTATCAATAGATAGTCACTCGGAAAGGGGAATAAACCCATGGCTGCTGACGAACTAACAGAAAATGAATTTAAAATATTCTATTAAAAGAAGATATTAGGTCCCTACACACCTACCTCCCTTACAAATTCTATATTTACAATTTGCACCAATCATTTTGGAATGAGGCCCGGTAGAGAAGTTCATGATTTGACTTGGGGAGATATTGAACTGAAATATGATGAGGGAGAAAATTTAGAATATATTGTTTTCAATCAGGAGAGACAAACAAAAACAAGAACAGGCGCTAATCCCAGAGATGTAAGGAAATTGAAACCACGGGCTTATGCCACACCAGCTGAACCCGAGAAAGACCCAGTTTCTCTTTACAAAAAATTCAGTGACATGCGACCTGAAGAAACCAAACAGGAGAACTCAACGTTTTTTTTAGCAGTAAATGCACGTGCTGACTTAGGTAAAATTTTGGAATTAACTATATAAAATTTATATTAACTTTGTTGTAAATATAATTAACATTTTAAATGAAGGAATACAAAATCATAATTGCAAAATAATTCATATTAAAGGAGATCCAACAAGTTACTGGTATAAGAAAAATGCCATGGGTATCAATAAACTGTATGGAGTGGTCAAGAAATGAAGTCCTCTGCTGGGATCGGCAGTGACAAGAGATTTACTAATCATAGGTATTTTTAAAAATTGCAGGTCAAATTTAAATTAGTCCGCTTTATGTATTTTTTGAATTTTTAAAAGATCTAAAAAAAAAAAAAAAAAAAAGAAGAAAATTATTTTAACATGTTTAAAAATAAAATAAATAAATTAGACATGTTTTATTTTGCTAGTATGAGGAAACATCTTGTACAAAGGCTATCTGATGCCGGAGTTCCAGCCAACCAGATTACACAAATATCGGGACACAAAAATGTCAACAGCATTAACAACTACAGCGAAATAAACAACAACCAAAACCGAAATATTTCTTCTATTTTGACATCGGCTGATAAACCGACAACCTTGCCTATGAAGGAACATTATTCCGCGTCTCAGACGATTACCAAGACCCTCTCGAGCACCCAGAATCAAACTATATCGTCGTGCCAGTCCAGCATTGATTCGGATATAAGATCCATGCTGTATGGAAACAGTTTTTCGGGACAAGTTATATTCAACATTTCGTACGGGAACAGCGAGCACATGGCTGACACATCGTGCATCCCAGCCCACCATGACGCAAATGACAACCCTCCAGCTAGAAAGTATAAACGAATCTTACCTTTAGAAAGTGACAGCGATTAAAAATGTCCCAACATCATTGAAAAGTACACCAGAGCAGCTTAACATGCAAAACTAAAAATTCGCACTCGTGAAAATATCAAAAAATCCTGTTCCACTCGTGAAATAATTCCATAATTCAACTACAAAACATTGAATATCCTCTATTTATAACATACCGACCTGTAACAGGTACCAGACATTAGCTCACCTACCTGTAACAGGAACCAGATATTTACATAATAAAATTTCTAGTACTTTAACCTTTTAACCCATACAGATGTCTGATTTAAACATACCGACCTGTAACAGGTACCAGATATTTACACAATAAAATTCTAGTACTTTAACCCTTCTAACTCTTACAGATGTCTGATTATAACATACCGACCTGTAACAGGAGCCAGATATTTACATAATACAATTCTAGTACTTTAACTCTTTTAACCCTTACAGATGTCTGATTTAAACATACCGACCTGTAACAGGTACCAGATTTTAGGTCACCGATCTGTAACATGTACCAGCTATTTATGTCATCAAATCCTAGTACTTTAACCCTTCTAACTCGTACAGATGTCTGATTATAACATACCGACCTGAAACAGGTACCAGATATTAGCTCACCGACTTGTAACAGGCGAAAGATATTTACACAATAAAATTCTAGTACTTTAACCGTCCTACCTCTTACAGATGTTTGATTATAACATACCGACCTGAACAGGTTCCAGATATTATTTCACCGACCTGTAATAGGTACCAGATATTTATGCCATCACATTCTAGTACTTTAACCCATCTAATTCGTACAGATGTCTAATAATAACATACCAACTAGTAACAGGTACCAGATTTTAGCTCTCCGACATGTAACAGGTACCAGATATTTATGCAATAAAATTCTAATACTTTAACACTTCTACTTCTTACAGATGTCTAGATCTAGATTCAGATCTGAATTTAACATACCGACCTGTATCAGGTACCAAATGTTAAAGCGACCGTCCTGTAACAGGTATCAAATATTAAAACTACCGACCTGTAACAGGTACCAGATTTTAAAGCGACCGGCTTGTAACAGGTAACAGATATTAAAGCTACCGACCTCTAACAGGTACCATATTTTAATGCTACCGATCTGCAACAGGTACCAAATTTTAAACCTACCGACCTGTAACAGGTACCGTATGTAAGAAGGATATGGAGATACCGAACATAATTCAATGTCAAAGTCCATAAAACAATACAAATACGGAGCAGAGCAAACACGAACCTCCGAACATCAGAAGTGGGATCAGGTGCCATGGAGGAGTAAGCATCCCCTGCTGACTGGTCACACCCGCCGTGTGCTCCTAGTCAGGATCGGGAAATAACGGAAACATCCGTCGTCAATTCGGTGTATAAATAATGGACTAACAGTTAGTATGATAAAAGTCAGTCAGCATTTGACTCAATGATAAATTGTATTTGCTGACAAGGTCATTGTATCGACCATAGAATTTGCGAAATGATTTTAAACGAGACTGTTTATATTCTTGTTTCATCAACTTGCTTGTTAATAATTTACCTCGTTTTAGAAATTGTTCATACGTAGAGCATGCTCTTGCGTATCGAATCAACTAAAATATATACACTCTGTATGCAGGTGATGAAGGTATAGTGCTGCATACGTAACGGAAGATGACGATAGAAAAGTTAAAATCATCACGTTTATCATATAGCTGTTGTTAGATTACCATTAACATCTTTCTCAAGTAAAATATCAAAGTATGAAACAGATGTGTCAGATGTGTGATATCTTTTATCTCAAGCTCACCATTATATATCGTATCGACGCAGGAATGGAAATGACTATTGTTAATTGACAATATGTCGTCGATATATATCTAAATGTCGATTTGAAGGCCACAGCAAGTGTTTTCTTCTTTTCACGCATTAGCAATTAAAAAAATTCTGCTTCATATGCATATAAAAAATAGGTCCGCTAATAATGGAGCGTAATTGGTACCCATTGGAATTTCAATAGATTGTTGGAATACCTGGTCTCCAAAAACCACATAGATATTGTCAATCAGAGAGTCAAGCATCTCTTTGATGTCAACTTCAGAGTACTTGTGTGTGCAATCAGAATGTATTTAACAAAATAATTTTGCAATTGACCAATGACTAGGTAAGTAAATTTAGGAATTCCATTTTTATTGAAAAGAAGCTGTCAATGATATCAAAAAGCCTGGACTTTAATTTAATTTACCGTGGGGAATGGTTTCGTATAAAGTTGAAAAGTCGTAAGATACTTACCTCGTACAGGTACCAGATTATAAAGTTACATGTTACATGTTTCTAAAAGGCACTAGGCCAAGTTGTAGGCGTTGCCGTTGTCGTAAACTTTTAACAATACCAGCTTCTTTTCCAGAACTAAGGAGCCAATTTTAACCATACTTCGCCCAGATAATCCTTGGGTAAAGGAGATTCAAGTTTGTTCAAATTAAGGGGAGACAACTATGAATTAGCGAAAAATTAATCGCATGATTAAAAAAATCTCCTTTTCAAGAACCAAGGGCCAGGAAAGATGAAACCCATTTGGGATCATTATTAGGTAGTCTAGAGTAGATTAATGTTTGTTCAAATCATGAACCCCATGGGTAGGATTGGGCCACAATGTAGGGAAAAAGTCACCTTAAAAAAAGATAGATATTCTTACTGTAGATTTGATTTTGTTCAAATCATATATTTCCTTTGCCCTTTCATGGGTAGTCAATGACCACTTATGCTTTTAAGCTTTTCAATACCAAATCTCTGTAGGCGATGTGAGCCATGAGTCTGTTGTTGGATTTTGGCCATAACTTCTTTTTTATCAAATTTGTCAAAGAGTATGTGTGGCCCAAAGGCTGTCATCTATACTAAAATAGGGATGTGTCTCTTAAACAAGGGGAGTTAATTGATCTGAGTTATATCCAAGACATGATGTAGTTATGATATCGACAGATTACATTTCTTTACACATTGTAATTTGCTAAAATATTTCTTTATAATTGTGTGTATAAAAGAAACAATTCTGTTTGAGAGGCCACCTTACATTTTATCGCAATAGTGAGACCAGAGGTCACCTTATACTGTACATCAGTAGGGGAACCAAATGTCACCTTATATTGTACATCAATAGGGGGCTAGAAGTCACCATATATTTTACATCAATAGGGGAACCAGATTTTGAGGTCACTTAATGTTTATCAATAGGTGGGTCAAAGGTCACCTAATATTATAAAACACAAAAAGGAACAGGTGTCAACTTATACTGTACATCACTAAAAGGACCAGAGCATATATCAAATGCTGAAATATTTTACTTTTGCAAAATATTATTAAGAACTCATTGTGTATATCACTTTCTTTTTTATTTATTTAGCTTATCCAAAATTGCCCTTGTGTCATGTATTTTTCTTTCAACATCGCCTTTTCCGACCCATCAATTTTCAACATTACCAACAAGATAATTATCTGTTTTCTGCGAAATCAAACCCATCGTGAATGCTAACTTTAGTTTTTAAAACGTTTTAATGCTTTTACGAACTTTAAATTAATTTCTTGACGCAACTGGTACCTTTTAAAAAAAATCGTGAAATTTTAACACCGTGGAGCTAAAACGACTTTTGACTCAATGCTAAATTATATTTGCTGACAAGCTCAATGTATGGACCATAGAACCTAATCTCTCTTTTCCATATAAAAATTTATTATAAGTTTCGAAATAATTTTGAAAACAATCCTCTGGTGTATTTTGTAAAATGATGGAAATAACTAAATTATAGACTTTGCTAACATATCATTGAGAACGAAAAGCCTGGCTCCCAACAAGACAACAATGCACCTCAATGCTTCATTTAATATGTAATAAGATGAAAAAAATCCATATTAATTTCTCCTCAAAAATTAAATTTTAATTACAAACCAAACCAATAAACCTCCTTTTTGAATTCACTTTTAGCTCAGTAAATATTGTACAAGCAAATCAACGTAGCAATTCCTATATATATCTATAAATCAAAGCATTAGTTCTACTCCAGATGTTTGAAAATTTTCACATTACCAGTTATTTTCTCTGTTATTCAAATTCTGTCTTTGTTGTCAACTTTTAAACCCCTTGGCTCAGAAATACCGTTCTTGATGGTTAGCAAATACTTTAAGAGATTACCATCAATGTCCAGTAAATGAACCAGATTGTTCTTAGAGTCCAAAGCAGCAATGTTACCTATACTGTCAGTATCTAGTTTGCTAGGTTCAAAATCTTCTCTGTTCTCATAAAATCCCCCACCATTGTAGGCAAATCGAAAGAGTCCAGTTTTATCAACAACGACAATAGAATGCTTGAAGACATCTGATACGCAAATATCTTGGTTGATATTTTCGGAAATACAAATAGGTCTGCTATACAAGTGTTTTTCGTCATCGTCTTTCATTATTTCCTGCAGTGTTACTCCCTCGTAGGTCATTCGCAAAACCTTTCCACGGTCACTGGCGTCTGTGGCTTCGCTCGGTAGAAAAGCAGCGCACACGAGAATGTGACCGCTTTGACTGATGCACAGTCCCATCGGATACCAGTCAAACCTTATGACTGCTTCTTCTTGCAAATCTTTGGATACTGTAAACCAACTTTTATTCGCGTGCGAGAAATTTTCACGAAGTTCGCGAGAGCCTCGTCATCGCGAATATTTCTCGCCGCGAACCGGTCATAAAAGTGTATCTGTCTATGAGCAACAGATCCAAAAAGGTTTGATCGCGAAAATAAATCGTCGCGAACCAATATATCCCTGGTAAATCGCGAAATAAAGTCGTCGCGAATAATAGTTGGTTTACAGTAACCTTTTCACCAATTTATTTCTAATATCACTGAAAAAGATACGCCTGTCATCTGCCTCGATTAAACCCTAGGGCCGACCTAGTTTGGTGAGAGTTATTACAGTCTTCATTTGATTGCCTTGTATGTCTACTTTCTTTATTTCAGCTTCATTTCCACGAATCCAAATAAGGTCAACATGTAGTCGAGGACAAGCTAAACCAATTGGCTGCTTTACCGTAGAATGAAATCTTGCTACTTCTTTTGATGACTTCATGATTTTTTTTCTACCCTGCACTACCAAAGTAGAAGGAAGGTACAAGCCAAACAAATATCTGATTTCATCTGGAAATTGCTTTGAAACATCGATGGCAGCTGGTTTGAAATCAAATTTCAGAAACTTTTTATCATCAGTGGAAACTTCGAGATTGTTCCTCGTGTACAAAATCAGGTCTGTCATACATTTGGAGTCTCTATCTTGCAACAACGTATTCTGGAGTTTTCGTAAAGAAGATAGGTGTTCTGTAACTTCTTCTTTACAAGATAGGATAAGTTTGACAGCATTTTCTTTCTCTTTGGATATTTTCTGCAAAACTTCTTTCTCAATTTCATGAACGAGGTCTGCAAGTTCTTTTGATCGGCTTAAAATTGCTTGTTCAACGTCGTTTGTCTGTTTGTTAATGTCACTTAAAATATTGTCCAGATCATCTAGCTGTTCCCTGAGACTTGTATAATGAGATGTTTCCAGTCTTTCTACTTTTGAAGTTATTTTGCCTTTAGCATCAATGTAAGCACTCGAAATATCAGTCACTTTGTGGCCATTGTGAAGTCCAGCTATGCATTTTGTACACACTGGCATGGTACATTCATGACAACACAATTCATATTTACTCTCTGGATGCTCGTTGCAATACCCATATCCATCTTTTTCTATTTGTCTTGTTAGCGTCATTTTGACAATATCATGGCGGTAGAAAATCTTCTTGCTTTTGTGTTCTGTAGTGCATATATCACATAGATTTCCACTGCAAGTACGACAGAAGGACTGTGCCGGTTCATTTTCACAAAGATCACACAATACTGCTGATAAACCAATCCCACCCTCAGCCATATTTCACTTGTACCTAAAAATAATGAGAATTTCAATGTGTATGTCAGATGTTCTTTATTAAGAAATAATTTGCAATTTAAATTTCATTTTCAATTAAAAAAAAAAAGAAAGAAAGAAATATTCCACTAGTTTTAAATGTAATTCTTTTCAAAGAAATTCAACTTTTGTAAATTTGTATATTATTTAACTGTAGCTCTTAAAGACCAGTTAAATCAAAATAATCCGTACAATGAAAAATGTAATATTCTCCTACTCATCGTTTATCCACACATAAAACAATAAAGTGCAGAATGAAACACATAATATGAAGAGAGGATGCTCCCTAATATATTATCAATTTTCTTGTTGGTGATGACCCTTCTGGTTTTCAGAGAAAAAATGATTGATTTTTTTTTCAAAAGGAATTAATTTAATTCATGTCACACCTGAATGGAAATAATGATTGGAAATAGAAAAAATAAAAAATAAGTAAAAAAGAAACAACTTTTCTTTTGTACGTATATTTTGTCTCCATTTAATATTCAATACTCAAGGTAATACAATGAATGCGATCAACTCTTTAAACCAAGGTAGGTTACTGGCACTGAAGTTGATATATCAGGAATTTAAACAAGAATACACAAGGCTACCGGTCGACCGATGACGTGTACTCCCCGGAGGCAGTCTCAGCTCAAAAAATATAACGTATAAAGGTGTGCATATATTTGGACTTTTTAATTAATTTTCAATATGGGATAACCGCTTTATTTCGCAGGAAAAATGCTCAAAGGACTATTCGTGAGCAGATATCACAGTTATTTACTTAAATAAGAAAAGTAAATGGAAATTATAGAAAAATGAATTCATTTACTTATACATGTATAATGCTAAGAATTTTTTTTTATCTATTACAAGTTGTGAAATTAACTGTAAATGGTCATTTTTTTCACTTCTAAGGGCAGAACACTCGAACTGCATACAACTACCGTAGAAATAGAACTCGTTAGTGCACAGTGTTTAGAGCTTTCTTAAGAGATATGCGTATATCATAATGGCCGATTGTTACGCTGTTGTATATCATTGTGATATCTGAATGCTTATGTTCATATGTTAATAAAACATACGCATTGAATCTATATGTTTCTAAACATATTATCATTAAAATATTGTACAACCTCCTCAATAATAAAAAACTAAAAATATAAAAATTATGTCTCAATTTCCTGTATTAAGTATGTAAAACAAGAGCAACGTCTTCAAAATAAAGAAAGATTTGTTTGATAAAAGCAAAAGAATTAAAATGATCTGGTATCAACAAAATAACTTATATTCCCGGAAACAAAATCTTTTTTTATAGTTTATTTGTATTTTCACACAAGTTACACAAATATAAACAAAAGTATACCCGGTATGTAAATAAATTACAAGACAATTTGAAATAAAGCAAAATTAAGAGGTAATCATAAAACTAGTGTGAGAGTTTATGGAAAGAGTGCGAGAAAGATGAGAGGGGGGGGGGCACATACTTTATAGAATAATTTACGGTAAGAAAAATTTTAAAGATTTTCAACTATTTCTTGTCAGTGTCCTTCAAATTCATCATATTTACAATTTTTTAACAAAGGAATTTTTTCTACTCAAATTCTTTCAACAATAACATTTTCAAAGCCTCAATGTTTAATTTTACAGTTTTATCATACTTGCAAAAATATATTGTTTTATAATCAAAATTAATAGATTTTCAAACTTATAGGAGTTTCTGTTAATAAATTTACCAAAAAAATCGATTGCCTATCAAAACAAACAGACCTGTTCAGATTTTGCAAGATCCGTTGCTCAATCTCTAACCAAACTATTTTTATATCGGAACATTTTACAAAAACGTGATCAATAGTTTTAATATCCTTCTCACAGGAACAAAATCTTAAAGTAGATCTATTAACTTACCTGTATTTGCCCCCATTTGTTACAAAAACCATATAAGGAGGAAGTTCATAATTTTATGAATTATAAATATCATTGAAAGCACTGGTGTACCCTTCCCTATCCGTTTTAGACTATATAACACTGAAAATCTTGATAGTCATTTGTCTATTCATTATATACTAGTATACATGATTTATATTTTAATTACACATATCAATTTGAATGTTAAGCACCATTGTAAAGAAAGACGAAATCCATGTATTTTACCTTTTTTCTTACCTTGAATAATTCTTTATAGAAGAATGGTGTAATTTATAACGTTTAAAACGTTGTCAATGATGAGATTATATTTGTCACATGATGGCTGTAAAAGAAAACTTCCACATGTTTTATTTACAAACTTGCTTTATAAACTATAAAGCCACCACAATAAATCGTTTTCTAAATATCGCTGTGCAATTCTCAGCCATGGGTCATTTAAATATAATTCAGTTGTTCTACCGACCTATGCCTATGATTTTTTTGTCCTGTTAATTTTATCCGGAAAGTCAAGACGTCGTTTTTTTTTATACCTTGTTCATTCCAAGGGTGGGGGGAGGTTCTCAGTTTTTTAATCAATAGTCAAATAATTTGGTTGTATTTGATCTAACAAAAAAAAAACAAGAGGTCCATGGGCCACATCGCTGACCTGAGCACTGTAGCTAAGAAATAGCAAAAATCAATCAGGTATTGGGAAGCTTAAATGCATGTGGTCCAAACTTACCCCTTAAAGGTATAAGGGGAAAGATTTGAATTAACTTGAATCTACAAAGAATGCTTACATATTTCTTTGACTTACTCGTACTGTAGCTTTTTCCCCTATAAGTTTGAACTTTTATTTTTGCCCCACCCTATCCCCTGGGGTCATGATTTGAACAAACTTGAATCAACACTACCTGAGGACGCTTCCTTATAAAATTGACCAATTATGGCCTTGTTGTTCTTGAGAATAAGATTTTTCCTATGTAAAACTTTGGTCGTCCATTGTGGCCCGACCCAACCCCCGGGGGTCATGATTTGAACAAACTTGAATCTACACTACCTGAGAATACTTTCATATAAATATGATCAATTATGGCTTTGTTGCTCTGGAGAAGATTTTAAAAGATTTTGCCTTTAAATTCCTTTGTAAAACTTTGGTCGTCCATTGTGGCCCCACCCAACCTCCAGGGGTCATGATTTGAACAAACTTGAATCTACACTACCTGGAAATGCTTCCATATAAATATGATCGATCATCGCTTTGTTGTTCTTGAGAAGAATATTTTTAAATATTTTTCCAATATATCCCTTTGTAAAACTTTGGTCGTCCATTATGGCCACATCTTACCCAGAGGGTCATGATTTGAATAAACGTGATTTACACTACCTGAGGATGCTTCCAAACAAGTTTCATCTTTCCCTATCCAGCGGTTCTTGAGAATAATATTTTTAAACAATGCCACCAAATTTTCACTATTTCTTAATTATGTCCCCTAGAATAATGGCGTGGCCCTTTATTTGAACAAGTGTGAATCCTCTTCAACCAAGGATGATTTGTGACAAATTCGTTTGAAACTGTCTCAGAGGTTCCGGAGAAGAATTCGAAATGTGAAAAGTTTACAGGCGGACAGGCAGACTGACTACAGACAAATTGTGATCAGTATAGCGTTGTGAATTTCAAAATTCACAACCACAACAAAATGTTGGAATCTCTTGCGAATCTCTTACTAATTCTCATCCATAGCATTACTAAGCATTGTCTACCTATTGGACTGGCGCAGGTAAAGGCTGTTTACAATCAAATAAAAGATACTTTTCATCATTTTTTTTTTCGTTTAGTAGACAGTTACAGGTAAGTGCTTTTTTTTAAAAAACAGGACAGTGATGAATATTTAGCTGAAATTCGAATACCATTTTATTTTTTAAAAGCTTGTCTTCTTCTGAAATATAAACTAATTTTCTTATATGCAAAACAGATTTGGGTGTGATGAGAAATGTACATATATTGATATTGAAAACGTCATTCGAATGTGATAGTTTGAATTTTGAACTTAGAATTGTATTAAGGAATCACTGTCTAGTTAGGAGAGTATGCCAGGGCGAAGCCCGTTATGTTTAAATTATCCCATGTTTCCCACTATTGTTGATGTCCCTGGCATACTCTCCTAACTAGACAGTGATTCCTTATATTTCCATTTCCATTGTGAAATTAAATTGTAGAGTAAGACATATTTCCATTTCATTGTGAAATTAAATTGTAGATTAAGACTTTAAAAATGTAGACCAATAGATTTGAATTACACGAGGACCTCCATGCCAATTTCAATAGTCCTCGCACACTGACGTCAAACACAAAGGCAGCCGCACGAGATTTACAGCATATTTGGCCTCCTTAGCGTCAGGCACAGAGACAGATGCGCACGAGATTTGCATGCGTATTAGGCCTCCTTAGCTGCTGACCTATCGACCTGCCTAATTTACATGCCGGCAGAATTATCAGGAATAAACTCCCAAAACTTTCAAAGAGTTATCATAGAAAAAAAAATTAGAAACGGAAATATAAGATAATAAATTCAAGTGGATTGTTTTCCAAATTTTTTTTTTTTTTTTTTTTGGTCAAGGCTACTCTTTTCAAGAATGTTGAATAGGGGGAAATGTAGAGAAGGATTTAGAATGATTTAGAAAAGGTGGAAGAGGCTGCAAACTGACAAACATCAAAATCAAATTTTATACAGTATCTAGTTGCAACGTTGATATTTGCATTCTTAAAGAGTCAAAGCAGTGTGTCTTCAAGAATTCAAAAGTTTGCCCCTGAAGTCAAAAGAGCCAACGACTATTGACCAAACAGTCTTGCAACCATTTAATAGAAGAAACAATAGTTGTGCTTCTGCATAAAGGGGGCAAATTTTTCAAAGTGCTAGTGAGAAAGATGAATGGGCAATTCTCTTAAAGAAAGGCATTAAAAGAAGAAGTGATATCCCATTTTAATTGGTACAAGTATTTTAATTGGTACAAGTTACATTTTAATAAATGATGTCGAAAATTTTCCTTTGTTGACCTTCATTGTGAGTTGGAATTTACATTTCATCATGTACTGGAAAAATTTTGTTTCTTTGACTAGGAATTAAATATTTCATTTTATTACACACTCAGTAATAAATACAGGTTTTATGCGATATGGCTGACGTCACAATAGCTCTATCAGCCCTGCAGGGCTGATATGTATTTGCAGGGCTGATAACCTGTATCAGCCCCGCAAATCCATATCAGCCCTGCAGGGCTGATACGGCTATTGTGACGTCAATATGACACCCTTGGTAAACTAAACCACAAAAACAGTACTGGTGATCATACACAATTGTTGGTTGGTTCATATTTCCTTAATTTTAACTTTTAGAAAATAAGGTTAATCTTAATTTACAAATACATGTAATAGATTATTTTAAAATTAGGATCGAGTGCATTAAAATAGAAGTAGAAACTAACTCAATCGTATGAGACAATAGAGAATGTACGAGTACATATATGTAAGAAGTCCATGCATGATTATTTACTTATTTTCTTCTCAACATAAAGTATGCTGTATTTTATTACTAAGTATGTAATAAACATATTAATACATACCTTTTTCCACATCACATCCTGTATCAGCCCTCGACAAATATCAGCCCTCGGGCCTTCGGCCCTCTGGCTGATATTGGTGTCTCGGGCTGACACAGGATGTGATATGGAATAGGGTATGTATTATTCTCTATATATTGTAAATCATGTTCGATTCAGTGATTAAAATATTTTTATCTGTGTGTGTTTTCTTTCATTGTAATCTAATATCTTACCCTTAGCCCTCCGAATAAGTTATAAAATACTGTCCATTATTTTTCATACTAGACACATTCTGCAAATCGAACACCATGGTTCGCATTTGTTCCAGAGAAATCCTTGAGGAGATTGTTCGCCAAATTTACAACTCCAGAGGTTTTGTTTCGGCCATGTTTTTTTTTTAAGTTTGTTTCTATCTTGCGACCCACAAAAAAGGTTCGACTCAATTTTTTTTTTCAAACTCCAGGAAATAATTTTCCATCGTTTCGATTTTCTCATTCAAATAATAACGATATTAACTTTGTATTATTTGAGTGTTTTGATAAGATCGAAATTTCCACACTTACCTTCCTAATTTCATTATATCCTGATAAGCAAGCATTTCTTTAAAAGATTAACTAATTTGGATATTCAGTGGATTAATGTCTAGTTTGTTGGGTTTTTCAGGGCATCAACGAGGAGTTGGGTGCGATAAGTCGAATAACGGGCATAAATGTAAAGCTGACCTTTCTTGGTTTGAAAACTTACTGTTTGGCATAGATTCTCTCTACAATATCGGCATAGATTCTCTTCTACATTCTCTTCTACTATCGGCATAGATTCTCCTCTACTGTTTGGCATAGATTTTCTTCTACTGTTTGGCATAGATTCTCTTCTACTGTTTGGCATAGATACTCTTCTACATTCTCTTCTACTTTCGACATAGATTCTCTTCTACTGTTGGCATAGATTCTCTTCTGCTGTTTGGCATAGATTCTCATCTACTATCGGCATAGATTCTCTTCTACTATCGGCATAGATTCTTTTCTACTATCGGCATAGATTCTCTTCTACATTCTTTTCTACTATCGGCATAGATTGTCTTCTACTGTTGGCATAGATTCTCTTCTACTGTTTGCATAGATTCCCTTCTACTGTTGGCATCAATTCTCTTCAACATTTGGCGTGGATTATCTTTTATTATTATACTTTCATGTAAAATACTAAAATCTGATTGGTTTAGACGCAGTTAACAATCCGTTCGATTACCCTGAGCCTTAGCAACACACGTGACAACGGGTAACACAACGGTAATGCCACATGCGTGGAAATTATGCGCGTACGGTTCACCGTAGAATTCTCAAAACGTCAGTTGCGCGTTTGAGAGAACCGGAATTAACTTGACGTCAATAAAAGCTTGCGTCCGATATAGCTTACTAGAAAAAAACAAACGACAGACGATACATGCTTGGGAGTGTAGGCGACATGCTTGCGAGCCAGAAATAACGAAACTTTACATGATAAATGACTCTAATTCGAGTATCAAACAAACAATAAGGAGATTAGTGAACCGGTGAGTGTGAAAGCTTTCTATACATGAACGTAAAGACGATCGAAGTCCTAAATCAATAAGACATTCAGTATAATAAAATAAATAGTGCCTGTTTTGGAGGGTAACATTTGAAATTGACACCCCTCGGAAAACCATTGTCAACCTCCGCTGATGCGTCGGTTGACAATGGTTTTCCTTGGGGTGTCAATTTCAAATGTTACCCTCCAAAACAGGCACCATTTATATACTATAGGCATAAATGGCGTAGATTCCCTTCTACTATTAGCATCTCTCATCTCTTTTTTCATTCTATGCATCAGTAGCATATTTCCCGGAAAATAACCAGTTCGAACTGGATATAGTTCAATTGTTTTTCAATAGAGATTTAGTAGCAAACAGTCATTTTCTTTAGAGGTGACCTGAAGAGCAATAATCTAGAACTGAATCATTTGACAGCCCTTGTCTTTATGAGCCTCTCGATAATCATAATACATTAAGTGCAAAGCATTTGACTACGTTATTTTTGGTCGCATCATTTACTCTTTCCTAAACCCCTTAAGCTAACAAAGAGATGATGATCATCTTACAAGTGTTACATTCGACTTCACTTTTCACTTCGATACCACGGTAAAATAACTGAGAAGTATTAATATTACCTATTCAAGATACATATGTATGCACATGCTGTACTCTTTTTCGTTGGTTAAATGTATATGAAAGGCCTTACTTTGGAAAAAGCTTGCAGAAATTTAGAGTCTAGAATCAAACTACATGAATCATACGACTCGATTCCTCTATTTCAGTTTACTATTCAAGGATGTTAGTAGTATAAGCCTCCTAGATGGCGAGGTCAACTGAGTGCACTTTTGGGGCTGTGAGGGATAGGGGGTTCAACTGAGTGCAGCCCCTGAGGGGGATAAGGGGTTCAACGGAGTGCAGCCCGTGAGGGGGATAGGTGGGTCAAGGGAGTGCAGCCCCTGTAGGGGGATAGGTGGGT
>PRKT01000545.1:351549-367783 GCA_003671525.1 Saccostrea glomerata | reverse complement strand
TCTTTGCAATTGGTTAATTGTTCTGTGTTAATAAGAATCTATCAAGAAACAAAATTAAATACTAGAAATTTAGTTTTTTTTTAATCTTCATATGATATGCAAACTGTAATAAATGTTGAACTCATACTGTTTTTAAGTTTCGATGAACGATTTTCAGCATTCATTTGAAAAAAAAGATGTACATCTTTTTAAAAATGTACATCTTCATATTGTTTATTAATTAATTTCGATTTATTGTATATGAAATGTACAGGCTTTTTCTTAAAGTGTCAAATTACCGGAAAACATTCGATGACGAGCGTTTGCAGTTACATGTAGTGGGCACGTGAACGTAAATTTTCTTTATTCAAGATATCAAGAAAAAGTTTTATTTTCTTTATTTCTCATCGTTTATGTTCTGTTCCCAAATTACGAAAACTTTACTTTATTTTATTTACCTCTTTTATATAAATGTGCAGGCATTTTTCTCAAATTACCAAATAACCGGAAAGCATTCGATGACGAGAGTTAACTTTGAGCACGTGAACTTTATACAAGAGATCAAGTGAAAATATCGTTTTCCACCTTCATATTAACATGTATTTACTTTTTAAAACAATGTCTTTCTTTTTAATTTTAATATTTCTCGATTTTCGTGTTCAATAGATAAGATAGGATGTGCAGGTGTAATGATAAACTTCACAGACGAAATTATAGCTTATATTAATAAATATTCAATGCAAAAAAAATATATTTTTGTTTTCTTTGACAAATTCTGTTTCTTTGTGTATTAAGTATTAGCCGCGATCATTTCCTGTGTATAGGGATTAGCGGTGTCTGAGCAGGAAACGACATGCCCTGGGGGTTTCACACCTGTCTTTTAGTATACCTTGGGTAACGCTCGCTGGATGTGCACATTGTTGTCTATCCTTTCAACAACACATTTGATTCATTGTTTCATTATTATTTCATCGATATCATTTTCAGATGCGATATTAGCCTTGGAATTTGTGTCAAATTATTGTTGCTTTTTTTAAACGGAGTGTATAAAAAGAATAAAAGTTAAAGAAAAAACTTTTAAAACAAATTAATGAAGTATTTGATATTAATTAAATCAAATAATGATCCATTACTATATTATTTCGTGTCTGTTTATATCTGTACCAGTTAGAAGATTGAAAGAGAGAGAGAGGAGATAGAGAGAAGAAAAATATCACAATATTAAGGCACGTGCATGATCGTTTTTCCTCCTTTTTGATCTGTTTATCAATTTATTAAGTCTAGCGAATAAAACTACCGCTGATTTATCAGTTTATTGACCATTTGTGGATTTTGTCTACATGTAAGTTTGATTATTGTTATTTATCGAGAGACTTGTTTATGATCCACTTTCTTCTTTCGTTTAGCATATTGACAAGACATGTAATTTGAATTACTTCCCTTTTTGTCGCCAGATTACAACGACACATTTTGGTGGTAAAATAAAATGTATTTTTGTTATAAAATTTGATTAAGAAAAACACAGTATATTAAAATTGTCGAATTATTTGAAACCAAAAACTTAAAAAGGATTCTGTCTGCAACAAAAACATTCTTTATTTCATGCATTTCAATTCATGAGCTAAACATGAAAAAAAAACGGCTTCGTTTTACAATGTCGTAGGAAAATGCATACAGGTAATACACTCAGGTTACAACATCCTGTGTATATAGGTAGTATGTACACTAGACAGCGTCGTTCCCTCGGAGCTTCTCATCCGCTTCGAGTAAGCTCCACTCCACACCAAACTTACCTGAGGAAAACCGAACGGTTACACAGACATCTGAAAATTTGAAGCATGGCAACTTGCTGATTAAAATAAGTTAATTTCTGTGTTCAAATATATTAAGGGCCCATATTTGTGTTTGTGTTTTATTTGAACCGGAGAAATCTGAATTTTGTTTATGTTCATAGACATGATTTTAGTAATTTTCGAAAAGAGCAGAAAATAGAAATACATTCAAATACTAGCTATGATTTTATTGATATTCTGAATAGAATGACCTGTGATTATTTTATTTACAATAACCCCCCCCCGCCAAAAAAAAATCGTCGATATTTAGTTCATAGTCTTACAGTGTAGCGCATAATAATGGAGCAATGGTATTCCTAAACTTAGGCGTCTTTTGTTAAAATTTAATTGTAATTATTTATCACTATCTATCATCGTTTTCCATGCTATTATTTATAACAGACATGTATACACAAGTAAACGGTACTTTTCTAAATGAAACCAAATGACTGATGTAATCTCGCAGATAAATAAACACATATAGCTTTATGTAACTGCAACTGCACGGGCTAATTGTGAACACCGGATTACAGTGCATATAAAGAGAAGCGATATCATGGCATTCTTTAAATTTTAATTATACCTTTTTAGCAATCTGAAGATCATTTGGGTTGGCATTATTATGTTCCCCAAACGAAGTTGGGGAACATATTGTTTTTACTCTGTTTCTTATTATTATTATTATTATTTTTCTTCTTCCTGGGAAAATTTTGTCCACGAATGATCTTGTAAACTACACATCCGAGTAAGGTGAAATGTTTTTAGGGTCAGTAGACATGTTATGTAGATTTGCCGAACGAAGGTCATTTTGCGCGCACGTGCTTGCAAGAGCGTGCACGTGCAACACGAAAAATGACCAATATAATTGATATAGATGTAACCTTTTCATTTTTTGATGAAATGCGTTAAAACTCATAATATAAGGACATATTAGTAGCATAGACAAGATGCCATGGTCAAAATAGCAAGATCTCACGCGCATGCACGTGCGCTTTGCTCTGATTGGCTGAAACTAAAGTCTCAATATCTTTCTTGTTTTTTGACGAAATCCTTTGAAATTTTGAATATAGCCCTGCATTAGGATATGCTACAACATGTTATAAAGCAATTATCATGAAAACACGTGCATGCACGTGCGCTGCAATCTGATTGGCTGAAACTTTAAATAGCTATAACTCCCTTGGTTTTCAACCAAACAGGATGGGATTTGGAACATAGATATATATATAATGGACTTCTACAAGAAGGTATGGTCACCATGCACATGCATACACGTGCGCTGCAATCTGATTGGCTGAAACTTTAAATAGCTATAACTCCCCTGGTTTTCAACCAAACAGGATGGGATTTGGAACATAGATATATTAAATGGACTTCTACAAGAAGGTATGGTCACCATGCACATGCATACACGTGCGTGTACGTGAGCTGCAATCTGATTGGCTGAAACTTTAAACAGTTATAACTTCCTTGTTTTTAACCAAACAGGATGGGATTTGGAACATAGATGTATATAATGGACATCTACAAGAAGGTATGGTCTCCATGCACATGCATATATGTGCGTGTACGTATGCTGCAATCTGATTGGCTGAAACTTTAAACAGTTTTAACTCTCTTGGTTTTCAACCAAACGGGATGGGATTTAGAACATAGATAGATTTAATGAACTTCTACAAGAAGGTATCGTCACCATGCTCATGTATGCACGTGCGTGCACGTGAAATGGGTAAAATCAAAAATACACTTGAATGAGCGATTTTTTTAATACTTTTGGATTAAATACTTTAATATTTAGTATATTAAAATATATAGATTGTGTAGACAAGATGATATGGTCATTACGTGTATGCCTTCACATGCGCACACATGCAATGCTAAAATTTGAATGAACAGGGTACATTTCTGGGTAAACATTGTTAAAATTTCAAATGCATAGAGTTTGTGTTAATAAATGAAGCTTACAGGGAATATGGCACCAAAAGGGGGTTGGGGAGCGTTTGGGGAACATCTGTAACGGTCCCCGTTACAATTAGCACTAGTTGATTTTGAAAATAAACTTTAAGTTAATATATTCGATAAATTATTCGACTTTATTTCATCCTATACTGTACATGTATTACTGTTAACAGACGTTTTTGAGAAATAATTATTTTTGAGTGACCTTTGCTAAAAAAAAAAAAAAGACGTTTTTTTTTATTAAACAATTTCATAAAACTTAAAAATGAATTTTTAAAGAATCCATGTAATGGTATAAATCTATTAATATTAATGTGGTCGTAATCCTCCTCCCCCCTCTTTTCGACACGATTAATAATCGACAATACTTTACAGATAAGAACATCTAAGCTGAAGAATAACGGTAGCTGGCCCCGCCGCGGTGTAAACATTGGAAAGACCTCTTATTGTTCTGTGAACAATAAGTCTCCTAGTTTTTATTCTTTTTTCTTCTTACAAAATTTGTGCAGAAGATTTCTCGGAGATGGCTCGTTCGATTTGCTTCTAATTTTCACGGTCGATCCGTTGTCATCTGAAGTTAATTCCGGCAAATTATTTTTTTGAAATTCACTTCCGGTCGGAAGTTATCGCCCTTTGATCGAAATTTGGAGGACCTCCTTGTCTGTGATGGAACTCAAAAACGGCTCAAGCTAGAAAGATGAAATTTTTAGTGATGATAGAGGACATGTTGCCACGTTGCAACATGGTCAGGATTTTTTCCGGAAGTGCCTAGTATGGAAGCTCGGTAGGGGTCAAAATTTAGGACACGTTTTAAGAGTGATGTTTTGAGACATTTTGAATCATATCTTTAAAAATATAATTATTTTGTTATAACATATTGAACAACATTTGTGCAAAATATAAAAATCTTAAATATGATATCAAGAAAAATGTGCTGACTCATCAAATAAAGGGCTGAGAGGGGCCAACAGTTTTTATTCAATAACTCTTTTAAAATCAATATTTTGCTATACATTAATGAAGAAAAAATGTTAAGCTCAACAATCTACAAATATATATTATGATTTTTATGTCGTATGGTACATAATTAAGGGCCACAAGGGGCCAGAATGCTAAATCTTTAATGCTTTATATCTCGAAAGGAAGAAATATTTTGATAAGCAATATTGAACAAAAGATGTTCAAAATAAAGTTCTGAACAATATGCAATCTTTCATTTTCTCCTAAACGTCCCCATTAAGGAGTTGAAGGGTTGGCCCCTAAATATTTCTTTTGCTAATAGCCCAAAAACGAAAAGGAATTTCTGAACAGTTGTTGAACACAAAATGTTCACAATCTTAAGAGCTTTAATATGAGATCCTGAAAAAGGGGCTGAGCACTTAAATATGGGGCCAAGAGGGGCCAAAAGTCTTCAATGGATAACTCTTTATCAGTTAATATTTTGTAATACATTACTGAAGCAAAGATGTTTATCTCAACCATCTACAACTATATATTATGATTTTTATGTCGTATGTTACATAATTAAGGGCCACAAGGGGCCAGAATGCTAAATCTTTGACGCTTTATATCTCAAAAGGGAGAATATTTTGATAAGCAATATTGAACAAAAGATGTTCAAAATAATGTTCTGAACAATATGCAACCTTTCATTTTTCGCTAAACGTCCCCATTAAGGAGTTGAAGGGTTGGCCCCTAAACATTTCTTTTGCTAATAACTCAAAAACTAAAAGGAATTTCTGAACAGTTGTTGAACACAAAATGTTCAAAATTTTAAGAGCTTTAATATGAGATCCCGAAAAAGGGGCTGGGCACACGAATTAGGGGCCAAGAGAGGCCAAAAGTCTTCAATCGATAACTCTTCATCAGTTAATATTTTGTAATACATTACTGAAGCAAAGATGTTTATCTCAACCATCTACAACTATATATTATGATTTTTATGTCGCATGGTACATAATTAGGGACCACAAGGGGCCAGAATGCTAAATCTTTGACGCTTTATATCTCGAAAGGGAGAAATATACTGAAAAGAAAAAGAAACGCAGGGTAGCATAATTTTCGAAAAAAATATGACCACATGACCGAAAATTACGAAAATTGGCCAGAAGGGAAATTTCTTTACTGTGCATCAAAATTAGTATTAGAATTACTCAACCGTAAAATTTATGACGTCACGTAGGGAAAACGCTAAAAAGCCCAAAACACGTGCAATTTGATAACGACGAGTTTGTCAACAAATCTTGTTGCATTATTTGATGCATATGAGGTATGCACATCGTTTTTCAATATTAAGAGACATCATGAATTTATTGCAATCTTGGCACAGTTTACGGAAGTTCAATGGGGTCTTCTTTTCGAATTGCCTAATTAATGAAAAAGGCAACAACGGTTTACTAAGCAGTCTCTTGCAAATTTTCCCCCATAAAACGTTTTAGCTGTTGTCAGAGTAGGTCTGGAGTTGTTTTCAATCAACCGTGACGATGACGGTAACGCGAAACAGAGTCATGATACGAGCGAGTTATTCGTCCTGCCATCTCTTAAATCGCCAACTTACTACCACAAAAACAACCATTTATAGAGTAAATGATTATAATCATTACATTCATACGAAATTTGAAAGAAAACAATTCTGCAATTTGGTTTTTTGAGCCAGTCAACTTACGGTTGTATTCTTCTCACTGGCGCATGCGCGCGCCGTTTGACTTATTTTTTGCGTGGTTACCAATGCTTAATATAGCCAGGATTTGAAAGATGAACACTCTGATGAAATTCCATTCAAAGGAGAAATAAGACTCTGATAAATGCATGAGATAGACATTGAAGATGATGAGAGTTTCGATTTTCACTTTTGGGGGGTATCGTCATTTGAGCTTCAATTACTTATGAATAATTCGGCAAAATCATATGAGAATTTTGTTATATCTTTTTGAAAGATGATTTTAAAAGGTAGATAGGAAAATTAAAAAGTATTTTAAGAAAAACAAATTTAATTCGCCTCAAAAGTTTACCCTGCGTTTCTTTTTCCTTTCAGTATATTTTGATAAGCAACATTGAACAAAAGATGTTCAAAATAATGTTCTGAACAATATGCAACCTTTCATTTTTTGCTAAACGTCCCCTTTAAGGAGTTGAAGGGTTGGCCCCTAAATATTTCTTTTGCAAATAACTCGACAACGAAAATGAATCTCTGAATAGTTGTTGAACAAAAAGTGAACGAAATCCAGAGAGCTTTAAGATGATATGAATATAAAAGGGCTGATCCCTAATATTAAGGGCCGTGAGGGGCTTAAAGTCGAATTTTTAAGTCTGTAATGTTCAATGTCTCTCAGAGATTATGGAGGCAAAATCGTTTTTCTTAACAATCTTTATCATTAATTTTGTATGAAAATCTCAATCAAAATCTTATCTCATCTCATCAAGAATCGGACGAAAGACCCACTCGTTGCTCGCAACGAGATCTCATCTAGTTATTATTGTTTTTTTTTCTTACCGATTTTGTACGCGCGATTTCTCGAGAACGGCTCGATCGATTTTCATGAAACTTTCAGGTCTGATAGAACATCAGAAAATCTATTGAGTGTTTATGCACCTGTAATTCTAGCATAGTGTCCTCTGCATTTCTTTCACATCTTAAATAGCTATCAACAAATGCAACAATTTCCTTTTCATCATTTTCCAAGTATTTTGGAGCATTTTCAATCCAAACAATCATGTGAACATGTGGTGATCCCCTTTGTTGAAATTCAACCCTATAGAAGAAGTCCTGTACCTTGTTTTAAAATTATTATGTAATATAAACCCAGTCGTTTGTCTGTCTTTTATAGAAAAAATGGACATCTTTTATTATCCGTCACTCCGTGGCCATGCCATGTGTTCATTGTTATGAGTGTCCTACATACTTTCTCTGTCTAAGACTCTCTTACAAACCGTTTCCAAGCAATACACCAATTCAAAAACTACATAAAACGTGAAGTATACGATTGACGTTATCAACACATTCAATTTATACCATTGAGTTTTCAACAAAAAAAAACTTCATGGATTTCAAACTTTACTAATAAGTATCTTAGTACATGTATTTGTAATAAATCAGTCACAAATGTAACTGTGTGAAGTACAGAACAAGTTTTTGGCATTGTCGAACATACATACGTAATGTGAATTGTAATTTGCTGTTTGCCATAGCGACTCACTAAGCAGCCAATCAAATGACCAACCTACAGTACAGGCAACGCGGATCCCGTATTTCCCGCGTCCCCGCCGCGGTATAATCACAACGCGGTATTTGGCCAGGTAGACAGGTAAACCGCGTTCCCTCCGCGGGAAATTCATCACTTACCTGTCCCCGCCGCGGTTAAATCATCGATCAATTACTGACAATTAGTATCGTAAACAAACGGGAGTTATCTCCCCGAATTGTAACTTGCGAATTTTCCCTGTAACAAAAGAACAACAACAAACAAAACAAGCCAAAAAAAACGTGTGTTTATTAATAAATTTTTGAATAGAATTAAAACTAAGAAAAAATAAGTTTATTTTTGTTTCTAAAATTACATAACAATCCTTGAAATTGAATAGAAAATTATATTAAATTGTTACATCTTTGCAATTGGTTAATTGTTTTGTGTTATTAAGAATCTATCAAGAAACAAAATTAAATACTAGAAATTTAGTTTTTTTTTTAATCTTCATATGATATGCAAACTGTAATAAATGTTGAACTCAGACTGATTTTAATTTTTGATAAACGATTTTCAGCATTCATTTGAAAAAAAAAAGATGTACATCTTTTTAAAAATGTACATCTTCATATTGTTTATTAATTAATTTCGATTTATTGTATATAAAATGTACAGGCTTTGTCTTAAAGTGTCAAATTACCGGAAACATTCGATGACGAGCGTTTGCAGTTACAAGTAGTGGGCACGTGAACTTAAATTTTCTTTATCCAAGATATCAAGAAAAAGTTTTATTTTTCTTTATTTCTCATCGGTTATGCTCTGTTCCCAAATTAAGAAAACTTTACTTTATTTTATTTACATCTTTTATATAAATGTGCATTTTTCTCAAATTGCCAAATGACCGGAAAGCATTCGATGACGAGAATTAACTTTGAGCACGTGAACTTTATACAAGAGATCAAGAAAAAATATCGTTTTTCACCTTCATATTAACATGTATTACTTTTTAAAACAATGTCTTTCTTTTTAATTTTAATATTTCTCGATTTTCGTGTTCAATAGATAAGATAGGATGTGCAGGTGTAATGATAAACTTCACAGACGAAATTATAGCTTATATTAATAAATATTCAATGCAAAAAAATATATTTTTGTTTTCTTTGACAAATTCTGTTTCTTTGTGTATTAAGTATTAGCCGCGATCATTTCCTGTGTATAGGGATTAGCAGTGTCTGAGCAGGAAACGACATGCCCTGAGGGTTTCACACCTGTCTTTTAGTATACCTTGGGTAACGGTCGCTGGATGTGCACATTGTTGTCTAGCCATTCAACAACACATTTGATTCATTGTTGCATTATTATTTCATCGATGTCATTTTCAGATGCGATATTAGCCTTGGAATTTGTGTCAAATTATTGTTGCTTTTTTTAAACGGAGTGTATAAAAAGAATAAAAGTTTAAAAAAAAACTTTTAAAACAAATTAATGAAGTATTTGATATTAATTAAATCAAATAATGATCCATTACTATGTTATTTCGTGTCTGTTTATATCTGTACCAGTTAGAAGATTGAAAGAGAGAGAGAGGAGATAGAGAGAAGAAAAATATCACAATATTAAGGCACGTGCATGATCGTTTTTCCTCCTTTTTGATCTGTATATCAATTTATTAAGTCTAGCGAATAAAACTACCGCTGATTTATCAGTGGATTTTGTCTACATGTAAGTTTAATTGTTATTTATCGAGAGACTTGTTTATAATCCACTTTCTTCTTTCGTTTAGCATATGGACAAGACATGTAATTTGAATTACTTCCCTTTTTGTCGCCAGATTACAACGACAGATTTTTGTGGTAAAATAGAATGTATTTTTGTTATAAAATTTGATTAAGAAAAACACAGTATATTAAAATTGTCGAATTATTGAAAATATTTATTTGAAACAAAAAAATTAAAAAGGATTATGTCTGCAACAAAAACATTATTTATTTCATGCATTTCAATTCATGAGCTACACATGAAAAAAAAACGGCTTCGTTTTACAATGTCGTAGGAAAACGCATACAGGTAATACACTCAGGTTACAACATCCTGTGTATATAGGTAGAGCGTCGTTCCCTCGGGGCTTCTCATCCGCTTCGAGTGAGCTCCACTCCACACCAAACTTACCTGAGGTAAACCGAACGGTTACACAGACATCTGAAAACAATAAGTTAATTTCTGTGTTGTGTGTTCAAATATTTTAAGGGCCCATATTTGTGTTTGTGTTTTATTTGAACCGGAGAAATCTGAAATTTGTTTATGTTCATAGACATGATTTTAGTAATTTTCGAAAAGAGCAGAAAATAGAAATACATTCAAATACTAGCTATGATATTATTGATATTCTGAATAGAATGACCTGTGATTATTTTATTTACAATAACCCCCCCTCCCCCCCCAAAAAAAAAATCGTCGATATTTAGTTCATAGTCTTACAGTGTAGCGCATAATAATGGAGCAATGGTATTCCTTAACTTAGGCGTCTTTTGTTAAAATTTGATTGTAATTATGTATCACTATCTATCATCGTTTTCCTTGCTATTATTTATAACAGACATGTATACACAAGTAACGGTACTTTTCTAAATGAAACCAAATGACTGATATAATCTCGCAGATAAATAAACACATAAAGCTTTATGTAACTGCAACTGCACGGGCTAATTGTGAACACCGGATTACAGTGCATATAAAGAGAAGCGATATCATGGCATTCTTTAAATCTTAATTATACCTTTTTAGCAATTTGAAGATCATTTGGGGTGGCATTATGGATTTTGAAAATAAACTTTAAGTTAATATATTCGATAAATTATTCGACTTTATTTCATCCTATACTGTTCATGTATTACTGTTAACAGACGTTTTTGAGAATTAATTATTTTTGAGTGACCTTTGGTAAAAATAAAAAAATGAAAAAAAGACGTTTTTTTTTATTAAACAATTTGATAAAACTTAAAAATGATTTTTTAAAGAATCCATGTAATGGTATAAATCTATTAATATTAATGTGGTCGTAATCCTCCCCCCCCCCCTCATTTCGACACGATTAAAAATCGACAATACTTTACAGGTAAGAACATCTAAGCTGAAGAATAACGGTAGCTGGCCCCGCCGCGGTGTAAACACGGTCTCAGGTAGCACCGCGATCAAAACCCGCGACGGTGTAACGCGGAAAGACTTAATACACCGCGGAGGGGACGCGGTCTAATACGGGATCCGCGTTGCCTGTACTGTATGCCTCTGAGACCTTGAAAATTAATTTTCCGTCCGACGTCGTCACTTCCGGTCAATCCGGAAGTAACAGAAATGGCTTATTTTGCAATAATTAACATGGATTAAGAGGAATCAAACCATTTTTGGACGTTATTTCTCATTTTTGTTAAAAATGAAAGCCACTTCCGGTCAAACATGACGGAAGACATACTCGTTGCTTTGCAACGAGCTTTGCTCTAGTTAAGGTCTTCCGGCTTCAGCGGAAGACCTTCTAGTGATTCTTAGGTTTCTTTTTCACTTTTCTTATTATTATTATTGTTTTTTTTCTTACCGATTTTGTGCACGCGATTTCTCAAAAAACGGCTCGATGGATTTCTATGAAACTTTCAGGACTAATGAGGCATTACTTGAACTCGATTCATTTTTTTTTCGTTTTGATGACGTCACTTCCGGTTCGGAGTTTTCTGCGATTTTGTGATTTTTAGAGGGTCAATTTGTCCGGCAGTTTTCTCAAAAAGCACTTGACACAGCCGCATGAAATTTTCAGTGATGCTAGAGCAACCTTTGGAGAAGAATATTAGGTATATCATAACTACCGGAAGTACGAAGCGCCGACGCTCGCTATGGTCCGAAAATAGTCCTATCGCGAATTTCAAAATTTTTAGCACATTTTCTACGATATCTTTTTACCTGTAAATATTTTGTTAAAACATATAGAACAAAAGAAGTGTAGAATTTTAAGATCTTTCAAATGATACCTTGTAAAAGGGACTGGCCCCTAAAATGAAGGGCCTAGAGGGGCCGAAAGTTTTTTCTTTATATCTCAAAAAGTATTGAGAATTTGTAATACGTCAAAGAAGCAAAGTTGTTCAAAATGTCAAGCTTCATCTATTGAAGTCGTCAAAATACGTCCGTCGTCGTCACTTCCGACAAAACCGGAAGTGGTCGGAAAACGCGTTTTTTTGCCGTTCTTGACAAGTTTATGGGTTACATATGTCTCTGGGAGCATTAAAAGAAGTTTTTCCGTCCGTTGAAGGTTTTGATGCAAAATTGAAATGATTAAGTCACTGGAGACTACTTAGCTTATTGCTGTCTTTTGTTCCGTCACTTCCGGTCAAAACTGGACGAAAGACCTACTCGTTGCTTTGCAACGAGCTTTGCTCTAGTTATTATTCTTTTTTTTTCCTTACCGATTTTGTGCAGAAGATTTCTGGGAGATGGATCGATCGATTTGGTTCAAAATTTCAGAGGTAACGTGTCTTGATCTGAAGTTTGTACCGGCATATCGATTTTGATAAATTTACTTACGGTCGATCCGTTGTCATCTGAAGTTAATTCCGGCAAATTATTTTTTTGAAATTCACTTCCGGTCGGAAGTTATCGCCCTTAGATCGAAATTTAGAGGACCTCCTTGTCCGTGAGTCAACTCAGAAACGGCTCAAGCTAGAAGGCTGAAATTTTCAGGGATGATAGAGGACATGTTGCCATGTTGCACAAATTTCAGGATATCTTCCGGAAGTGCCTAGTATGGAAGCTCGGTAGGGGTCGAAATTTAGGACACGATTCATGACTGATTTTTTGAGACATTTTGCATCATATCTCTTAAAGTATAATTATATTGTTAAAACATACTGAGCAATATTTGTGCAGAATGACAAGATCTTTGATATGATATCAAAAAAAAAGTGCTGACTCGTCATATTAGGGGTAAAAAGGGGCCAAAACTCTTTAATCAATAACTCTTTAACAGTCAATATTTTGTTATACATTACGGAAGCAAACATGTTTATCTCAATCATCTACAACTATACATTATGATTTTCATGTCGTATGGTAAATAATTAGGGGCCAAAAGGGGCCAAAATACTAAATCTTTGACGCTTTATATCTCAAAAGTGGGAAATATTTTGATAAGTAATATTGAACAAACGATATTCAAAATCATGTTCTGAACAATATGCAACCTTTCATTTTTTGCTTAACGTCCCCATTAAGGAGTTAAAGGGTTGGCCCCTAAATGTTGCTTTTGCAAATAACTCAAAAATGAAAAAGAATCTCTGAATAGTTGTTTAAGAAAAAGTGTTCAAAATCTTAAGAGCTTTAAGATGAAATCAAGGAAAAGGGGCTGGGCGCTTAAATTAGGGGCCAAAAGGGGCCAAAAGTCTTCAAACAATAACTCTTTAGTTGTTAATATTTTGTAATACAATACTGAAGCAAAAATGTTTATCTCAACCATCTACAACTACAGATTATGATTTTCATGTCGTATGGTACATAATTAGGGGCCACAAGGGGCCAGAATGCCAAATCTTTGACGCTTTATATCTCAAAAGTGGGAAATATTTTGATAAGTAATATTGAACAAAAGATGTTCAAAATCATGTTCTGAACAATATGCAACCTTTCATTTTTCGCTAAACGTCCCCATTAAGGAGTTGAAGGTTTGGCCCCTAAATGTTGCTTTTGCAAATAACTCGTAAACGAAAAAGAATCTTTGAATAATTGTTGAACAAAAAGTGTTCAAAATCTTAAGAGCTTTAAGAAGAAATCAAGGAAAAGGGGCTGGGCACTCAAATTAGGGGCCAAGAAGGGCCAAAAGTCTTCAATCAATATCTCTTTAGTTGTATATATTTTATGAAACATTACTAAAGAAAAGATGCTTATCTCAACCATTTACAACTATATATTATGATTTTCATGTCGTATGGTACATAATTAGGGGCCACAAGGGGCCAAAATGCTAAATCTTTGACGCTTTATATCTCAAAAGTGGGAAATATTTTAATAAGTAATATTGAACAAAAGATGTTCAAAATCATGTTCTGTATAATATACATGTACAACCTTTCATTTTTCGCTAAACATCCCCATTAGGAGTTGAAGGGTTGGCCCCTAAATATTTCTTATGCAAATAACTCAAAAACGAAAATGAATCTCTGAAAAGTTGTTGAACAAAAATTCATCAAAATCATGAGAGCTTTCAGATGATATGAAGAAAAAAAGGGCTGATCCCTAATGTTTGGGGCTGTGAGGGGTCAAAAGTCAATTTTTTGAAAGTCTTAATTGTCAATGTCTTTTTACAGATTCTGGAAAATCATTATTTTAGAATGAAAATCTCAATCAAAATCTTATCTCATCTTATCAAGAATCGGACGGAAGACCCACTCGTTGCTTGCAACGAGATCGTATCTAGTTATTCTTTTTTTTCTTCTGCTTCCTAGACCGCAACTTTGAGGCCTCATATCTCACTCATTTCTCAACGGATTTCGCTCAAATTTTTAGAGGTTATAGACGTTTTTAAACTCTATCAGAATGCTGACTAAAATTTCAAAAAGTCACTTCCAGTTTTGAGTTATTTCCCTTTAAACGAAAATTTATAGGCTTTCGTTTCCAGTCAAAGGCTCAGAGACGGCTAGAGCTGGAGCAGAAATTCTACTGATTTTAGATAATAGAAGGATTGAAGCTGTGCACATTGGTTTTTGTTTTTCGATTTTTATATTCAAAATGGCGCTATATAGGGGTAAAAAATTAGAACGCTTAAAAGAACCAAAAATTACTCATTTTTTGCTTCTTATCTTCTAAACTAAAAATATTTTGTTAAAATATATAAAACATAATTTGTGCAGAATTAAAAGATCTTTCAAATGATATCTCGGAAAAAGGACTGACCCCTAAATTAAGGGATATAGAGGAGCCAGAAGTTTTTTCCAGATATCTCAAAAAGTATTGAGAATTTGTTATACATCAAAGAAGCAAAGATGTTGAAAATGTCAAGCTTAATCTTTTGGAGTTGTCAAAATACGTCCAGCATCGTCACTTCCTGCCAAACCGGAAGTAGTCGGAAAACGCGTATTTTTGCCGTTTTTGACAAGTTTTGGGGCAACATAATGTCTCCGGGAGCTTAAAAATTAATTTTTCGTGCGTCGTTGTCACTTCCGAACAAACCGGAAGTAGCAAAAATGGTTTATTTTGGCATTAATTAACATAGCTTTAGAGGATTCAAAGCATTTTTGGGCGTTATTTCTCTTTTTTGTTAAAAATGAAAGCTTCTTCCGGTCAAACAGGACGGAAGACCTACTCGTTGCTTTGCAACGAGCTTTGCTCTAGTTTCATTGTATAATTTCTACTTTGAATGAGAAAGTAAAGTTTAGAGAATATGCCATTCTTTCTTTCCTCGAAAGAATTATTTCTTTATACATTAATTAAGATTCCTGCACATTATTAATTCTTTTGGAAAATTGACAAAATTCAAATGTTAAATGAAACCGATATTTTTTCATTGTATAATTTCTACTTTGAATGAGAAAGTAAAGTTTAGAGAATATGCCATTCTTTCTTTCCTAGAAAGAATTATTTCACTATACATTAATTAAGATTCCTGCACATTATTAATTCTTTTGGAAAATTGACAAAATTCAAATGTTAAATGAAACCGATATTTATCCCTCAATTAAATTTCTGGATTTAATTTTCTAGTGTTACTTGTTAACCTTTGTATAATTGTAAGTATTGTATAATCTGCAAAAAGCAGGTAACTATGGGTGGCGGAAAGGGTAAAAAAAGACGTTTATGCAAAACTAACAACTAATTTTATAAACATAATGAAATACAAAACAGACAACCTTAAAAACAAAATCAACAGACTCGTTTGCAAAATCAACAGATTCCGATGCGAAACCAACGATCACCAATGCAAAACCAACGATTATTCACTGAATTAACGCTAGATCGCGCGCAAGTTTTTCTACGTCATCATTATGTTCCCCAAACGAAGTTGGGGAACATATTGTTTTTACTCTGTTTCTTATTATGTTCCCCAAACGAAGTTGGGGAACATATTGTTTTTACTCTGTTTCTTATTATTATTATTATTATTATTATTCTTTTTTCTTCTTATTTCTTCTCCGGACTTTTTTTGTCCGGAAGTGTTCTCAGAAACTGTTCACCAAACTAAGTTAAAACCTTTTTAGGGTTAGTAGGCATGTTGTGTAGATGTGCCGAACGAAGGTCATTTTGCGCGCA
>PRKT01000545.1:326315-345697 GCA_003671525.1 Saccostrea glomerata | reverse complement strand
GGCCCACTTCGACTGGAACTATAGTAAGTGCCCGAGTTACTCGAGTAACAGCCGAACTGATAGAGTTGCGACTATAGTGACGTCATTTCAACTTTGAACTCTACTCTAGTACGGCCCACGTCTAGGCCTGGGTTATTCGAGTTTCAAGATGGCGGCGTGTGGAAACAACATGGACTTGTAAGTATAAACACTTTGAAATATCAGAGATATTATAATTAAAAGCTGATAAAACATTACGTAGAAAGATAGCTTAATTAGCAAATCTTAAACTGCGAAGGTTTCTATCTATAGTAGAGCGGGATTTTTCATGCATGAACAAAATTAATACAAATACGCTGTAATGAATCTCTGATATTTCCAAGTGTTTATACTTATGGAACAGTATTTTCTGCATATCGTAATACGTTTAAAGGCGTTGATCTCGTTTTCAGTAATAAAAACAGAAAACTGTGCCTAATGAAAGCATACAATCGTTTTACATATATATTCCCCTCCTTCGTCGTCAATTATAGTTTAATAGGGACGAAAGTTTTCCCTTTTTGTATGCAAAATATGCATACAAAAAGGGAAAACTTTCGTCCATGTTTACTCGGGTAAGATCTTTTGCTATTAATGCTATTCGGCTGGTATTAGGGTAAGTTTAACAAAATATCTATTTTTAGAATTTGTTGACGTAACTCGAGTACGAACTAAAGTTCCAGTCGAAGTCGGCCTGGGAGATGACCCCTGGGATCTTATGGGAGTTTCAAGAGAAGTATTTTCCCTACCGCATGACGCACCCGAAATATAACTATCTATTGGTCTAAACTCCACAGCTGGACTCGCCAAACTAACAACTGGCACAGTCTCCGTGCCTGTCTGACCCCTAGCACACATCTGCCCCGATGCAGAACATGAGTGACTCAGAGTCCCGGGGGATTCCCTAGTTGTATTTTCATATGCCTCCCTAGGCATAGCGTAAGCTGACCTAGCCGGAGTTAATGGACCTTGTAAACTATAGAGGGGCTCCCCCCAGGACGCTGCCCCCTTACTGGTGTTTGATTGAGTCCTTATGACTAAGGGATGACTATCCCCATTCCCCTGACCAACACTTTGGCCGGGGGAAACTCTCAATGGGTTACCGCAATACCCACCTGAAAACAAAACTCTACACTGCCCCTCATTATTCCTCTGCCCAGATTGACCCCCATGTGAGAAGACTACACTAGTGCTTGTACATGTAACCTGGGTGCTGCTGGGTACACTAGTTACACAAGTCAAACCACCTGATCCGGGGTTCCCTGTAAGGCTACTCAATGAGGTCACATTGTGCCTACTCACTGCAGTGTTCCTGTTTACCTCCCCTACACTAGATTCCAGGGAGTGGTTACCCCCTGACTTCCCTACCAGGATCTGGGTCAGTTGGGCTAATTGGGTCTGAACTCCCTTTAACCATGCCAGGACCTGATCATTGCTCGGAGTAACCCCCGAGCTCTGATGTGGTCCACCCCAAGCTGTCCCAATGTCAGTGGCTGTATTCATACCCTGCCTATCATTAGTCTCCAGGGTAAGGGACATGTCTACCTCCCCAACCACAGTATTATTCTCACCCCCTCTACTGCCCGAAGTGCCGAATACTGGTGGTCTGAATGGAGTTAACCCAGATGTTTGGTCTGCCCAACCAGGTTGAGAGCCACCCCGTGCATTTGCATTATGCCCCTGGGCCCATGCCAAACCACCCGGCCTAGCTACCTTGCCCCCCAGGACACCCATGCCACTCATGCGCTCGGGACTCTTAACCTGACCAAATAACTTTTTCTTCTCACTCATAACTCCGAATTGAGACTGACAGACAAGAGACTAATGTTTTAATTGACCTAATTACAGCATGGCTTTGTACACAGAAACATCACAAATCAATTGCAACAGAAAATCCAATTCAGATAAATACATACTCAAAATCACTGGTTTTGCAATTTTCATCACTTACCCCTGATTCTTATCCGCCGTCGTAAAATTAGATCATAATTAACTCCACGTGGCCGGACCGCGCGGTGTCCCCTAGGCACCGCTTCGGTCTCGCAAGACCGCCAGAAATCCTACCGGCGACGCCAATAAAATGATTTCCTAATAGTGTTGTGTTAGTATATAAACATAAATGTATACAATGAAATAGTGAATAAATATGCAACAGGTGAGTTTCAATGAGTTGATAACTCACCAAAGATATGAGTCACCGGATCCCACAGTATAGTCGTCTGGTCAATGTAAGGTCCTGGAGGTAACTGCTAAAAACTGTTTATATGCTATTAATAGACATTAAAAGTATCCCGATCCCGATCATAAATACATAGGTTATCACTACAATAGTATATAGATGACTAAATCACTTTTAGTAAAAATAATGTATTGATTAGAAACAATTGATTAGATAATATAACAAAATCAGGGAGCTCTCAAATCATGGCCTGCACCTCGGTTGGCGGAAACGCGGGAAGAGGGAGATATATAGGCTCCCGAGCCCGAACCCAATTACAATTTAAAAAACACCCCCCAAATACACTACATTCCCCCCATTTTGTGGAGGAATGTCCCAATTCCGACAAAGTGGAGGCCATTTACAATATATAAAATAACACTTTTACACAAAAGATACAGTTAACATCCTATGATTTACAAATCAACTGAATTATTCAATATAATTAACAATAAATCGTTTCAATATAAAATGTCAAAATCATGATTGTCTCTGGAAACAGTTCACCACAGTTCTTCCAGATCATCCGCTACTGGCGGTATTAATGAACACGCCAGCATGGATCCTCCCTGGACACAGAACATCTGACATCCGGACAAGAACATCAACTGAAAGATAACTGTATACGAGTCGTCTGATTAGCCCCGCTCAATGAGCAAGGGGCACGAACCTTCTTCTTAATCTGGTGCAGTCATTTCCTCCAGACCCTCACATGTACACTTTGGTGCTTTGCGCCTCTTTTGCCCCTGGCCTGCCAAGGCCTGGGGTCTGATCGGTAGCTCTGACATGTTCTTACCACTCCCCGTAAGTCGTTCTGGGCACTCACGTCGGAAATGCCCAGGCTGATTACCAAACTGTACAGGGATATTATTGTTATGCTGATTTTCCACATGCATATCTAAAAAGTGTTTCTGGCCAAAGTTAATTTTACATGTTGGGCAGCATGTAGATGGATACGCATACCATGGCAAATGGTCTTTTATAACATGGCGCTTAACATGTGTGAATTTTGCCAAGCAAATTGAGCAAGGTTTCCCTCTTTTACTAGTGGTAGAACCAGGCACCTTAGATGGAGGACTGAGTAGTTGATCATACTCGTAATCAGGAACGAAGCCCTTTTCTTCTTCCATTCTAACTAAATACACATGTAAAACACTGAATATATCATACGTGTATAAGTGGTACTTAAAGTACCGAATATTTATATACATATATGCACATTTTTATTTGAAACAAATTCATTTGTATCTGATTCTTTTGTATTGATTGTTGTACCAAGAAATATGTCTAATGGTTGTAAAACATCTCTCCCTAACATCATTTGATTTGATGTAAACCCTGTTTGTCTGTTCTTTGTAGCTCGAATTGCTCCTGCAAGCTGTTGTAAATATGAGTCCCAGGTATCTTGTTTGTTTTTTATGTAGCACCTTAAAGCTTGTAAAACTGTTCGATTATACCTTTCTATCTGACCATTTGAAGCTGGGTGATATGGGGTAGTTCTCGTCTTAGCAATTTGTAAAAGATCACAGATATTTCGCAAGATATTACCATCCATATTTTTACCTTGGTCAGTGTGCAATTCTAATGGGCAACCTAGTCTACAAATGAAGTTATCAACCAATGTTTTAGCTATGAGCTCAGCCTTTTGATTTGGTAAAGGGAAACATTCAACCCATTTAGTAAACTGATCTATGATCATGAGAATGTATTTGTTCCCTAATTTTGTTTCAGGTAAGGGGCCTAAAATATCCATATGGACTCTTTCCATTGGAATGCCTGAATGATACTGCCCTAATTGACCTCTACATTTGACATTTGGTTTTTTATTTTTATTGCAAACTTCACATGATTTTACATATTCCTTACAGTCAGTACGCATGTTATACCATATAGCACATTTTCTCAGTTTCTCTAGCGTATTTGTTTGCCCTAAATGTCCGGAAAGTGGAATATCATGACATAATTCCAGTACATTTTGTATCAGACTTTTTGGAACTACATAAAGTAACCTCGGTATGAAAGGGTCTTCCCACAAATAGTACAAAATACCATTTTTTATTTGTAGCTGTGATCTACATAGCCAAAAATGTCTTACAGTCTTACTGGATAATTGAAGTTCCTGAATAGATGGTTCATATTTGTTTGTTAACCACAACTTAATTTGACAAAGGTCTGAATCTTCTTCTTGTGCATTTTTGATAATATCATTATCTAATTCTATGTTTTTATATTGATCTTAATCTGAACTAGTTCTTGTGGATCTTATTGATATGGGAACTACATAATCTATGTCTTCTTCAAAAGTTTCCCATTGATTTCTAGCTCTAGTACAGAAAGGACAACCTCCACAAGGGAGAGAATCAAGTGGAATATTTGCTCTATAATTATTACATGATGGTAATGGGTCAGGAATTCTTGACAATGCATCTGCATTTTGATGATGTTTACCAGATCTATGTTGAATTACCATATTGTATTGTGCTAATTCTTCTAACCATCTAGCTAACTGCCCTTGAATATTCTTGAAATTCATCAACCAAATCAGACTGTTATGATCTGTTCTAATAACAAAAGGTCTTCCTAACAAAAAATGTCTGAATTGTCTGGTAAAAACAACAAGAGATAATAATTCTTTCCTAGTTGTACAATATTTGCGTTGTTGTGGTGTTAAAACTTTAGTAGCTAAGGAAATTGTTTTTTCTGTGCCATCTTGAATTTGACTTAATTCTGCTCCTATACTCTTATCTGAAGCATCAGTATCTAATATGAAAGTCTCTTCGGGATCTGGGTGGTTTAATATTGTTGCTTTTAACATAGCTTCTTTTAATTTGTCAAATGCCTCTTGAAGTTTATCTAGCCAATTGAACTCTGAATGTTTACTAACTAAACGGTGTAATGGTTCAACGATGTCAGCAAAATGATCAATATGCTCTCTATGATAATTTGCAAAACCAAGAAAGGATTCCAATTCTTTAATGTTTGTTGGAACTGGCCAATTTTTCATTGTTGTTATATTTTCAGGAGTTATCATAATCCCTTTTCCATTTACAATCTTGCCTAAGAATTTAACTTCTTTCTGAAAAAATTGGCATTTCTTTGGTTTAAGCTTGAGATTATATTGCTGAAATCTTGATAGTACATGTTCTAACTTTTTAAGATGATCTTCAAACTCAAAGCCTAGAACCAATATGTCATCTAAGTATGCTAAACACTCTGTCCATGTTAAACCCTGAAGTACTAACTGGATTACTCTACTGAATGTAGCAGGGCTGTTACATAGACCAAATGGTAGTCGATTATGTTCAAACAAACCATATTTTGTTATGAAAGCAGTCTTGTGTTTGTCATCTTTATGTACAGAGATGTTCCAGTATGCGGCTATCTAAAACAGCTTCTGTACTAATGTTTTGAACTTTTATTGGTAGATAGAGTGTCTTGTATTTGATGGAACTCTCTTTTGCTAGTTTGATTTCTTTTATATTTGATTTAAATTTAGTGTGTGGTTGAGGTCTTTGTGTGTTTGTATGAGCTGAGGAATGACCTATTTCCTCAGCTCTTGAAAGTTTAAATCGACAGCTTTTTGTGTTGGTGAAGGTGATCTTGATTTCGATTTCCAACAATTTCTAGCGAAATGGCCTGTCTTACCACACACATAACACTCGCTCTGACTCTCTGATCTTACAGGGCTATTAGATAGGGATCTTTTTGGCGATGCATATCTTGATCCTGATGCATTAAACGTTCTTTGTGGCGATGAATACCTTGATGTTGATGATCATTTTGGTGACTGAAATCTGGGTCTGGATTGTCGTTCTTCATCTGGCGCTGGTAATACTTTCAGAATTTCTTTTAGTAATCTGGTTGTTTCCTTGCTCTCTTTTTCTAATGTTGAAATCCTTGACTCTAATGAAGGCCTTGGCGGTGATGGACTTCTTGCCATTCTAATATGTATATCTTTGGATGGACTATCATCAGACTTGTTGTTCTCGAATGAAACACTTTTTATCTCTTTCTTTGGGCCCATTATTAATTTTTGGTTGGTGATCGAACTCTTCATATAAGTGATTGCCTGGTCCAGAGTTTGGGGATCTTTGTCCAGAGTGACCAGTGCAGCCCTTTTTTCTGTGCATCAGCGTAGAAAGGCATCGACGGTGATGGTACTTTTAAAGAATTCAGGGGTCTCTGGACACCCTTCAGCTGCAAGTTCTTCTATGCGCTCAGCAAATTCTTCAATCGTCTCTTCTGGATTTTGTTTGATTTCCTGCAATTGCCTACGAATGATGTGTGGCTGGTCCTTCTTGTCAAAGCGTTCTTTCAATTTCTGACATAGGAGCTTGTAGTCTTGTTGTACGTTTTCCGGTCTTGAACTAAAAAACTTTAAAGCCTTATCTCTCAAACATTCAATCAACTTGTCTAATTTGTCTGAATCGTTCCATTTGTATTTTTTGGCGATATGATTGAACTGAGTAAAATATGGTCTCCATTCTGATTTCCCATCATAGGTGGCAAGTTTTGGGGGTGCTGGACTAGAAATTGTGATTTTCTTCTCTTCTGATTTTTCTACATTTATTTCGCTCTTACGATTATAGATACTGTGTGGGGCAAATTTTTCCATTTTAGATGTGAGTCGTTGATGTTCTAATTCTGCACGTATTTGATTCAATTCTTTCTCTCTTTTCACAATCTCTCTCTCTCTCTCTTTCATCCATCTCTTTCATTTTTGATCTTAAATTTTCTTCCCTTTCAGCACGCTCTTGTTCTTCTAATGCTCTTACTTTTTGTTTTTGCTCTTCAAATCTCTCGTACTGCTCATTCAATTCTTGTTCTCTCAAATTCATTTTCTTTTGTAACTCTTCAAACATCCCATCATATTTCTCTCTATTCACCACCAAACTTTTCTGCAACATTGAAATTTCCTCTTCACTATTCTCCAGGCGGTCAGTTTTCTCTTGTAATAATTGATCTTTTTCTCTTATTTCTTTCTCTCTCTCCATGATCTCATTTTCTCTCTCTCTAATCTGACATTCTTTCTCTCTTAATTCCCTTTGCAAATATTCAATTTGTTGGGATAAGTTTTCTTGTAATTGGAGTGTTTGTTGTTGTTCTGTCGATTCAGTATGAATTCGTGTTTTGTCTTTTGATTGTCCGGAGATCTGAGTGGGCAAAGTACTCCTGAAAGTTGATGGAATAATTATTTTACCCTTATCGAACAATGGGTCCCAGATGTTACTAGGGATACTAGGGATTACCTTAAGGTCTTCCAATGTAAGGTTTCCCTTATTTAACCTTGCATCTAAAATTGCTTAAGCTCTTACTTTACCTACATTGTTTATCCTCATGAGATCTTTAATTGAGGCTGTGTTTATGTCTATAGGGGTAGTCATGATCTTGATCTTATTGACCCACTATATTAGCCTACTTATTTACTATCAATGATCTTATATGATGTATTTGACTAACTCATCAGACACTCTGACGAAATAGTCATGCAATTGTATGAGATGCAAAAAACATGTTGTTGTAGGCTAAGAAAAATAAGTAAAAAATTGAAAATATTCAAAAATAATGACAAAGGATCTTATAAAATACTAACACTATTTATTCAATGTACCTTGATCTTATTTAAGAGACAAAGAATTTAATTTTAAAAATGGCGCCAAAATACACGATCTTTTTGTGCGGGGTTTTTAATTCTGACACTTCTGACACCAATGTTGTGTTAGTATATAAACATAAATGTATACAATGAAATAGTGAATAAATATGCAACAGGTGAGTTTCAATGAGTTGATAACTCACCAAAGATATGAGTCACCGGATCCCACAGTATAGTCGTCTGGTCAATGTAAGGTCCTGGAGGTAACTGCTAAAAACTGTTTATATGCTATTAATAGACATTAAAAGTATCCCGATCCCGATCATAAATACATAGGTTATCACTACAATAGTATATAGATGACTAAATCACTTTTAGTAAAAATAATGTATTGATTAGAAACAATTGATTAGATAATATAACAAAATCAGGGAGCTCTCAAATCATGGCCTGCACCTCGGTTGGCGGAAACGCGGGAAGAGGGAGATATATAGGCTCCCGAGCCCGAACCCAATTACAATTTAAAAAACACCCCCCAAATACACTACATTCCCCCCATTTTGTGGAGGAATGTCCCAATTCCGACAAAGTGGAGGCCATTTACAATATATAAAATAACACTTTTACACAAAAGATACAGTTAACATCCTATGATTTACAAATCAACTGAATTATTCAATATAATTAACAATAAATCGTTTCAATATAAAATGTCAAAATCATGATTGTCTCTGGAAACAGTTTCCCCCCCCCCCCCAAATACACTACACATGCGAATTTCCTTTATGTGCTAATTTTCAGCCTTTTGACCTTCACTCTATAATTGTGACCCTGATCCATTTACGTCCCTATGAAAGAACAAAAATAATGATGACGTAGAAAAACTTGCGCTCCGTCTAGCGTTAATTCAGGTAATATATGCTTTTTTGCACGCGCCATCTAGCGACAATTCAGTGAATAGTCGTTGGTTTTGCATTGGTGATCGTTGGTTTCGCATCGGAGTCTGTTGATTTTGCAAACGAGTCTGTTGATTTTGTTTTTAAGGTTGCCTGTTTTGTATTTCATTATGTTTATGAAATTAGGTGTTAGTTTTGCATAAACGTCTTTTTTTAACCCTTTCCACCGCCTATAGGTAACATCATTGTATTCGTTTGTAAGGCTCATAATATAAAATGTAGTTGGATTTGATTCTATAAGTGGTAATCCAACATATACTCATATTTCCCTTTATATTCGTTATAATCATATGCATATGGCAGTTAAAAAAAACAACCAAATCCTAAACTTCATAAAAATCTTTACAAATAAAGAAACAAAACAAGCTCCAGTAAATACTCAACTAAGCCTCTTTCTTTACTCCTCACTTAATTATTAACAGTACTGAAAGAGAAACTTCAAGAGAACTGTGAAACTATATATATTCGAAGAATTGTGTAAATCGGATGTCGATACTTAAAAACTCCAAGTATCTTTTGGAAAATTTAACCTCACAAGATTTTACCAAAATAAAATAATCTTAAAAACGTATGTCCAATCTGAAAGTACTGTATAAGCAATGCATGTCCTCGAAAAGGTTTACATCCTTTTCTCTTTAAGATGTCATTTTATAAGATATTGTATATGAAAGAATACATTTCGGTAATTACTCGAATGAAATGTCTTTGGGAATAGAGTAAATCTGTTTGAAGGCCACTAAACACACATATACATGCTTTGATCAGAACAGCTCAATTTACATGGTTAAAAACAATTTTATATTTAAAAAAAAAGATTAAGTTTGATCTTAAGTTTCTCACTATAAAGCTAGCAAGCATGATTAAAATCAATAATTGTTAAGTATTTACACCCACTGCATATTTTCTTTGTTTTACTGAAGAAAATAACTGTCTTTTATCAGTTCATGAAAACACAATGCATATCACCTGTACAGATTTCGATCAGTGGCTGTTCCATCAATTAATCGTACTATGACTTGTATATATAATGCAATAATTAATCAATACAGTCCTACTTTAAATGATTGTTCATACAAATATAAACAATAGTACATGTATGTCTTTCTTTGGCTTCTAGTTCGGGAATTGACATCGCAGCTGCAACATTAATTTCCTTACTAACAACCAAAGAAAACATTTTATTATATAACATGACAATCTCGTTTGGAACCTTAATTTAGTCTCTCACGAACCCAATCGAAAACCCAGTTATAAATATTTAAAATGCTGTTATTTAGACCACAGGGGTTCGCGTACCTATCAATTTTACCGAAATTTTCAGTAAATAAAAAAATACGTACCGGTAATACATATAATGATGTAACATAATGTTATTATAATAGGTAGAAGGATATGGAGTTAACGAACAGTATTCAATATCAAAGTCCATTAAACAATACAAAATAGGAACAGAGCAAACACGGACCCCCGAAACATCAGAGATGGGATCAGGCAGGTATTACGTATTTTTTTATTTACAGAGTATTTCGATAAAATTGATAGGTACGCAAACTCCTGTGTTTAGATGAATAATGACAGCCAAAGAATAATGACCGGAGTCAAATTTAAAAGGCAATAAATATCCCCACTAGTAGAATTATAATAAATTGATTTTTTGTAGAAAAAGAGCTATATGGGTCATTTATCGGAATTCCCATGGATACAAATTGCACTCCGTTATTAACTCATTGAATAAATCAGTATTTGTAGTAACTGTACTTTTTGTATATAACTGTTCATAAAACATTTTTCTTCCCTTAAAATTTCTGTTTGGTGATAACATTTCCATTATCATCTTCTAATCTTGGTCCCCGTTGGGATACGGGTTAGAATAGGTCCTCAGTACCCCTTGCTTGTCGTAAAAGGCGACTAAATGGGGCGGTCCTTCGGATGAGACCGTATAAACCGAGGCCCCGTGTCACAGCAGGTGTGGCACGATAAAGATTCCTCCCTGCTCAAAGGCTGTAAGTGCCGAGCATCGGCCTAAATTTGCAGCCCTTCACCGGCAATGTTGACGTCTCCATATCAGTAAAATGTTCTGGAGAGGGACGTTAAACAGTATATGATCAATCAATCTAATCTTGGTATGATCTTAAAAGTTCATTTTCTGGATTCTAATGAACAAAAGCAATTTGATGGTTTTTCACCTTCCTCAACCCATTCTGCTCTACTTCTGATTTATGTTTTCGAATGTTTTTTAATTCTTGCATTTTACTACATAATTCATCAATATTATTTTCACAAACATTTTCTTCCAATATCCTGATATTTTCTATTAATTCTTTCTCTTTATTTTCCTTTTTCTTTTTGATGTTAGTTGCATAGGATATAGTTTTACCCCTTATTTCAAAGAACAGGGTTTCAAGAAATAATTGATCATTTATAGTGAAGGAAATATCCGAATCTAGGATATTATTTATGTTATCCAAATTGTATACTGGAGTTGCATATTGTTTTCTAATTTCTATTAAGATAACATTTTTAATGCATTCCAAATAATTTTCATCTAAAGTAAGTGTTATTAAACTTCTATAAACCCCTTCCTTTCTTTAAATCATTAAAAGCTAAAACAAGTTGACTACCGTGAATTTTTCATTTTGATGGAGTCACTACCACCGACAGTGGAGAGCTTTTATTTTTGTCCTATACTCATCTTTTATAGCCATTCAGCAGTTAGAGATTTTTAGTCTAGGGCACGGAACTTTGGTTTATACGGTCTCTTTTGAAAGGCCAGTGTAACGACGAAAAGTGTCATTATTCTATGAGGGTCATTGTTCGTCTTTACACCGGCCCCGCAGTGGAAGACTAAGTGCTGCCACACCTTGGTTCAACTGCAAAAAAGATATTTTTATTGTGGCAGATACTGCCCACAATGTTTAGCCATCAGACTGCGAAATTTACTGAAGTATTACGACCTCGACTTGGGATAATGATAAACTCAATAGTGGGTGCGATGCACTCCCCTTACCATTTCCATGAACGCACCTTTTCATTTGTTCGCTTAAAACAAGTCTGATTGCCCTAACCACCACATTTTTTTAAACAGTAGGGTAAAGGGAAATCCCCCTTACATCACTATATATTTTTTTTGGGGGGGGGGGGGGGGGGTCATCAAAGATATTGCTAAGGTCATCTTATGATTCGCCATTTCCTCTTTCAATGCAATGCCTGACATTGCTTTTTTTTTTACATTGTACCAAAACTAGAATTTAAATGCAAAAGTAATACTGGTAATGCTTATGTTAACTCCTATTCTCGCACTGAGTTTGGCTAGGACTTGGGCAAATGTAAATAGGAAACTTAACATGTCTGCTTAGATAGTTTGTATCAATTTAATCATTGAATCATAATTGTAATAAAACATTCATAGTTGTTTCTTTTTTAATTTCGTTCAGGACAATCAGTGATTTTGCAACATCGAAAATCACTGCTCTATTTGCCCTTTGGACTTGATATTTGTTTTACATCTCTTTATTCTGAATCATTGCATTTATCTATAAAAAAAAAAAGGCCATGATTATATGGGTCATTCTCAAAAAATGTCCAGATTTCAGTTACACAAGTTTTCTGGTAAATATTTTAATAAAATAAAAACTTTTTCTGTGCTGATGAACTTAACAATGATCTAAAAGTAAGAGAACAAATTTAAGTACGATCAAAAATTGATTTAAATGCTGAAAAAATCCTTCAACATGATCTGAGTTAAATTAAAGAAAATTGCTTGTGATTTCGCCGAGGGTGAATTTTCAACCCTCCTTATTGAGACAGTAAATATAATTTGGGAGTATAAAATACCTTTAATGTAATTGTAAATACTTAACTTTGTTTAAAAACATGCTAAAAGGTGACTGAAAAAAGTAAGAATATCATTTTTTAAACAATAAACGTTAAAAATAACATTGTGATTTTCGCCGTGTCCTTGGAGTAACCAAGACATAAACGTTATCTGTAACAGTTATTTTTCTTGAAGGAACTCTTCAGCATCAGCTGCCTTCTAAAGATATTGTACCCGCCAAAATATAAAAAGTCACAAAACACATGTGTTTCACCTCGTAGACACAATATTTGGTTTCAGTTGAGGTTGGTTGAAAGAGTAATTTATTTTTAGGTCCTTGGAGTTACTTAAATAATGTGAAGATAAATTAATATATTATGTATGTGATGCATTGAGCGACTTTGAAGTGAAATACACATGATGTAGGAGATGTGCTCTATCTTTTTAATGCAGCCATTGCTTTTATACTTGTAACTTTTTATGTAGTAATTCCCTGGCGTTACTGTCCATTTTGTTACTGTAGGAAAAGTTACTCGAAGGACATATTTAATTACTCTATGGACAATCTGTAGAGAAACTGCAATATTTACAATTTAAAAATAAAATATAGTGTGTAAAGTTTATCGAAAATAGTATATCAATAATATTTGTATCATCTGATCATATGTTTTACATATAATATTTTATACATGCTACAAATTTATTCAGTAAACGATACGTGTAACACAAAGGACAAATTTGGTAACTTCATGGACGTCAAAATGATGAAACATTTCCATTGTTAATATACTTTTGTCTTTATACTTCCTTCAGCAGTAGAGTAGAGAGTCTTTATATATTTTGAGTAAATTGAAATATCAAAATTTCTTATGAAATACATATTTACCCCTTTTTAACCCTATAATACTTAACTATGGTAACATTATAGACAAATTCAGTTACACAAGGGAAATGGCAAGAATTTAAGATAGAAAAATGAAATAAAAATACCACGTATGAAGTCGTAATTGTGTTCAATCTATAAAAAAACAATTGTGGGGAGATGGTACAATTTGAGTTATATCAAATATAATGAGGTCCTTAAAAATGAGATAGTTAAAGTGGTAACTCCAGGGAAGTACAGGAACACAAGGGAATAAAGTAAAAATCCAGGATTTTATGATATATGACATTTTTTACTCTGAAACTTCTTGATTCCATGTCATGGCGTTCTCTCGATGAAGATATTGGAAGAACAAAAAATTTCAAAAGTTGCAAAAAAGAGACAGACAGACAAGTGAAAGATCTCCAGACACCTTCACAGTAACATCAATAGAGAACATTTGACTATTCTAGTATTGAATGAGTATGTCCGACGATGAAATAGTTACAATTTTTTTTTATTCACTATCAAAAGCAATATCAAAAGATTTTATTTCAGAGGAAAAATGCATCTGTCACCAATTATGAATTGTTGTTTGAATGTAGATGAAGATACTCTTCATGCAGATTTGTCTAATTGATTTTACCCGTAAAGGTTGGAAATTGTTTGTAAACCTTACACTATAGAAGTATATTAAAGCTTTTGAAATGGAGTCTGAGCAGCTGAAGTAAGAGTGGACATTATAGAAGAGGCAGTACTTAATATGGATCTCTATCTTTCCCAGCATATCTTGAAATTTATATCAAACAATAAATAGGCATTATGCAAATGTATACAAGTATTCTTTATGCAGCTGATCAACACTCAACATAAAATCAATTAATTTATGAAAAAGGAAAGGCTGCTGACAAAAAAGTACATATAAGCAACCAGAGGTCCTGGTTAAATATATTTTAAGGAAAGGCAAATGAAAGCAATAGCATTGCATTTCCAAAATGAAATTTTATTTTCTAGACCTATATAGTATCACATTATAGGGGTAAATTTGGCGCCTTTGCGCCTAGAAAGGGTGTCAATTGGGTCCTTTTTGAAACTTGAAACCGTTAGAGGCGCTGTTGTGCCATAGTGCTCCGGGCTCCCCTAAGTGGCACAATTCCTAGTTTGGGCGCTGGGCGCCTTCTCTAGACATGTATACAGGTAGTATCTGTATAGTATCACATTATAGGGGTAAACTTGGCGCCCTGCCGCCTAGAAACGGTGTCAATTGGGTCATTTTAGACACTGAAAACCATTAGAGGCGCTCTTGCGCCATGGTGCTCCGGCTTCCCATAAGTGGCACAATTCTTAGTTTTGGCGCTGGGCGCTTTCTCTAGACCTGTATAGTATCTGTATAATATCACATTATAGGGGTAAATTTGGCGCCCTGGCGCCTAGAAACGGTGTCAATTGGGTCATTTTAGACACCAGAAACCGTTATAGGCACTCTTGCACCATAGTGTTCCGGGCTCCATTAAGTGGCACAATTCCTAGTTTGGGCGCTGGGCGCTTTCTCTAGACCTGTGTAGTATCTGTATAGTATCACATTATAGAGGTAAACTTGGCACCCTGGCGCCTAGAAACGGTGTCAATTGGGTCCTTTTAGACACTGGAAACCGTTAGAGGCGCTCTTGCGCCATAGTGTTCCGGGCTCCATTAAGTGGCACAATTCCTAGTTTGGGCGCTGGGCGCTTTCTCTAGACCTGTATAGTATCTGTATAGTATCACATTATAGGGGTAAACTTGGCGCCCTGGCGCCTAGAAACGGTGTCAATTGGGTCCTTTTAGACACTGGAAACCGTTAGAGGCGCTATTGCGCCATAGTGTTCCGGGCCCCATTAAGTGGCACAATTCCTAGTTTGGGCGCTGGGCGCTTTCTCTAGACCTGTATAGTATCTTTATAGTATCACATTATAGGGGTAAATTTGGCGCCCTGGCGCATAGAAACAGTGTCAATTGGGTCCTTTTAGACACTGGAAACCGTTAGAGGCGCCCTTGCGCCATAGTGTTCCGGGCTCCATTAAGTGGCACAATTCCTAGTTTGGGCGCTGGGCGCTTTCTCTAGACCTGTATAATATCTGTATAATATCACATTATAAGGGTAAACTTGGCGCCCTGGCGCCTAGAAACGGTGTCAATTGGGTCCTTTTAGACACTGGAAACCGTTAGAGGCGCTCTTGCGCCATAGTGCTCCGGGCTCCCGTAAGTGGCACAATTCCTAGTTTGGGCGCCAGACTTTAATTAATAAATGAGTGTTTTTACATCGGGTTCGATAAAGTTAAATATAGTCGATAAACCTTATAAAACATTTTTGTTATTGGCCGCTAGCTTATTGGCCGCTAGCTTGACTTTAGTGGGTAGTCGCTCAATACCGGTTGTTTGTCTGTGCTGTGTAATCACAGAACCCGTGCGTAGTATAGTAATTTCCGGATTACAGCTTTTACTCCTGGTCTTCTTTAGGATTTATTTTTTCATCTATGTTGTCAAAGATGTCAAACACACCTTTTCCTCCCCCACTTGGCCATAGATGTGCCCGTTAAAATACCATGCAGCCTTGATCTTGGGGTTTTCGAGTAGATTATTTATAAGTTTGCTGTTCAAGTAGGTCACATCATCACTGAGGCGAATCGAAGAATCCGTATTTTTCTTCATGGCTGACCGATGGATCATAATCTTGGTTTTGGCTGTATTGTTTCTCATTTTCATCAGGACTGGCCGTTGATAACCTGGTCTTCCCGGAACACGATGTATAGCAATGATATCACTCTCCGGAACTTCCACCCCTGTGTTTCCCTTAATAATTTCTTGTGCGACCTCCATGACATTTTCTCCTTTAATATCTTTCACTACATGTAATTTAATGTTGTTTTTTCTCGAGTATTGTTCGTTCCAGTTTGATTTGGCCAGTGCCGAGTTGGCAATTTGTTTGATTTCATTGTTTTCTGCTTTCAGTTTTTCTATGTCGGATCTTTGCTTGTCAATAGTTTCTTGTAAATAACTGATTTTATTCTTTTCTCATACATTACTTCCATTTCTTTATTGTGGTCAGAAATGATTTCTTTGACAATGGTACTAACAATAATTTTCAGGTCATCATTTTTCACAGTTTTTTTTACGCTTTCCTTCAAAGACTTTAGATCCGCTAATATACTTTTCAATATCTCACCACCTTCTGATTTTTTTTCCGACTGTTTTTCACCGATTGTATCATCACTAATACATGTACTAACATTAGCAGACGCACTCCTATTTCCAGACCTTTTATTTTTACCTTGGCTGACGGACATTTTTAAGCCGCAAGTTTAGTTTTTAAGCACCGGTAATCTGTTTACTGCACAACACTACACTGAACTGATTCTCATGAACACTGATGGTAAAATTTGGTTGAATGGTCAAACTGGAGTTTTAGAGATAAAATGTCCATTTTCTGCAGAAGCTGTGCAATTGCCAAATTTTTGCCTACAGGCATCTGGTGACTCTTACCAATTGAAAAAAAAAATCCTGATTATTTTTTCCAAATCCAGAGCCAATTAATGGTGACAGGTACATCTCTCTGTATATTTGTTGTCTATATACTAAGAAAGATTTATTTATTGAAAAAATACTAAGAGATCCTAGTTTCATGAAAGTGATGTTGTCAAGCTCTCTAACTTCTTCCTTGAGCATGCTTTGAGTAAATTAGATTGTGCATCAGCTTGATGGTTCATCTCAATGTTGAATGAAAATTCATTGATTCTGATGTACGTATCAATTAATGATTTGAATCATTAAATTATCTCGATCAGAAATATTCCTTGTTTTCACTATAGATAGTTAAGATCAAGCCTTTAAAGAAAAAGAGACTACGCAGGTCTTGTATGTTTCTGCACTTAAACAAGATCTTACATTCTTGGAAAAGACTTACATTCTTCTGTTTGACAGGCAACATCATAATCTAAGACAGAATATCTATGTGGAGGAGGTGCTAAACTGTCACTGCTCAACAGACTTAAAATTTTTCTGAAATCCATTTTATTACCTAGGAAGTATCATGCACTCTTGAATACATTCATTTACTTGAAATATCATTTTTATTTTATTTCTGTCAGTTATTAAAAAGCATAAATTGTTTAAACATATCTGTATGAATGTATTATGATTAAATTAAGTTTGGATTCAATGGACTGTGCTCTGTCAAACCTGGTAGAAAAGTCTGTCAATTCATTGGACTGATGAGACATGTATACTATTGTCCGTCTTTATCTCCTTAATTCACCAGTTGTGCATCACATGGATCTTGATAGTCACCAGATTGAAATGAAATGCTGAAATTGAAAAATTAAACCGATTATCTTTAATAAGTCTCAGTGTGACAAGAAACAAATTCTCTGGTACACCTCTCTCTCTCTCTCTAAGATTATTGTATTACTCCAATGGTATACATAATGATTATTAAGGTCTTCCGTTTCAGACGGAAGACCTTATAGTGATTCTACTGTTTTTTCTTATTAAGGTCTTCCGTTTCCAACGGAAGACCTTATTGTTTTCGTTCGGTTTCTTTTTCCCTATTATTATTTTTTTTTCTTACCGATTTTTGTGCACGCGAGTTCTCGGAAACGGCTCTGTTGATTTTCACGAAACTTTCAGATCTGATAGATATTGATCTGAACCTCATTGGACATTTTTTATAAGTACGTCGTCACTTCCGGTCGTGAGATATGGACGATTTACCGATTTTAAGAGGGTCGGCTTGTCCAGATAACTCCTCCTAAACGACTTAAGATATTGAGTTAAGATTATCAGTGAAAGTAAAGGAAGGTTTGTTGAGTTGTATATGAGTGTCCAAATTTTTCTGGCGCAAAAGGTACCGGAGTTCGGTCGGGCCAAAAAAATGTGTCAGAAACATCTCACAAAATTTGACACCTTTTGTTTCATATCGTCTTACCTGTTCACAATTTGTTAAAACATATTGAAGAGAAGTTAAGCAGAATGTTAAGAGCTTTCATATTATACCAAGAAAATGGGGCTGATTCCTCAAATTAGGGTCTCAGAATGGACAAAAGTTCTTTATTTATATCTCTTTAATGAAGTTTATTTTGTTATAAATTACTGAAGCAAAAAATGTTTATCTTTACGATCTGCAAGAATATATTGAACAATTGTGATCATAGTTACGTAATTAGGGGTCATAAGAGGAAAAAATGCTAAATCTTTGATTCTTTATATCTCCAAAGGGAGAAATATTTTGAAAAGCAGTATTGAATAAAAGATGTTCAGAATCGTATTGTAAAAAATATACAACCATTTAATTTTCGAAACAAGGCCCCGTTAAGGGCTGACCACTAAATATTTCTATTCTGCAGAGTTCGAAAACGAGAAGAAATTCTGAAAAGTTGTTTGAACAAAAAGTCTGGGAAATCCAGAGCCTCAACATTTCATATGAAGAAAAAGGGACTGACCCTTCAAATAAAGGGCCTAGAGGGGCCAACAGACTTTCATCTATAGACGTCTGATGATATATAAATCAAACAAAATAAATCAAATTTGGGAGTCTTGATATCATCATGTATTAACAAAGATCATAGTGAAAATATCTCGTCTATTCGAAAATTCGGACGGAAGACCTACTCGTTGCTCGCAACGAGATCGTTTCTAGTTATTATTATTTTTTTTCTTACCGATTTTTGTGCACGCCAGTTCTCGGAAACGGCTTGGTCGATTTTCACGAAACTTTCAGATCTGATAGATATTGGTCTGAACCTTATTGGAAATTTTTTATAAGTACGTCGTCACTTCCGGTCGTGAGATATGGACGATTTACTGATTTTAAGAGGGTCAGCTTGTCCGGGCAATCACTAAAAAACGAATGAAGATATTGACTTGAGATTTTCAGTGAAGGTAGA
>PRKT01000545.1:280365-310596 GCA_003671525.1 Saccostrea glomerata | reverse complement strand
AACTAGTAGACTAATTGTTCTCGAACAATTAGAGGTCTTTCCACCTTCTTTGAATTTCAATTTCATTTAATATTTATCTCCTTAAAATTAAATTTCATTAAAAAAAAAAAAAAAACAGAAATTGCTTAAAAGATGAAGAAAAAAAGGAAAAATTCAACAAAAAAATGGAAATGACCTTGACCTTTGACCTTAATGTAATATTCAAGGTCAAAGGTCAAGGGTCACATTGTAATTAACCCCATGCATTGATGACTTATAGTTCAAAAGTTATAAGGTTTAATAGTAAGCGCAAAAGTGTTAAAGGGCAATAACCCATTTAAGGGGTCATCAGATCCTTTCGCACTGGAACATAAAAGTTGTGCCTAAAGCCCTTCAAGACATTAGTGAAGGTTTCAAGTCTTTGCGCTTTATGGTTTTGAAGAAGTAGCAATAATTATGTTTTTCACTCAAGGGGCAATAACTTTTAATTAAGTCAATTCTAGGAAACAAGAATGAAATCTTTGAAATAGATTTAAGAGTACATAAAATTGATTCAAGGACATTAAGTAAATGTTTAAAGAAAAAAGAGATATAAAAAAGCTTAATTTCTCATTTATGGAATGACCTTGACCTTTGGCCTTTACATGAATTTTAAGGTCAAAGGTTAATGAATCTTATGCAGTTGGTCTTATGTTTCTACGACTTTTCATTTTGAAAATATTCATTTATTTCTAAAATTCAAAAATTTTCAGGGGCTATAACTCATTGAAGGGGTCACCGAATATTTTTGCAATGAATAGATTCCAGAGTTCGCTCAAGGAGTCGAAGACATTAGTGAAGGTTTCATGTCTCTGCGGTTTACGGTTTCGGAGTAGTAGCAATAACAAGGTTTTTCGCACAAAGGGCAATAACTTTTAATAGGGTCAATCTTAAGGGACAAGTATGAAATATTTGAAATAGCATCTAGAATACATATTAAAGATGCAAAGACAGATTGTATATGTTAAAAGACAACAAAAGATATTTTAAAAAACTGAATTTCTTATTTTTGGAATGACCTTGACCTTTGACCTTTACATAAATTTTAAGGTCAAAGGTTAATGATTCTTATGCAGTTGGTTTCATGTCTCTACAACTTCTCATTTTGAAAATATTTAATTATTTGTAAAATTCAAAAACTTTCAGGGGCTATAACTCATTGAAGGGGTCACCGAATACTTTCGCAATGCATAGATTCCAGAGTCCCCTCAAGTAGTCGAAGACATTAGTGAAGGTTTCATACCTCTGCGGTTTACGGTTTCGGAGGAGTAGCGATAACAATCATTTTGTGCGAAAGGGGCAATAACTTCGAAAGGGGTCATAGTTCATACGCGTTGGGTCATATTTGTTCATAACTTTTTAAGACCTTTACGATGAACAAAAAGTCTTTTCGATAAATGTCGAAACAAAAAATCAGCGGAAGAAGAATAATAATAATAATAAACAGAAGAAAATCAATAGGTCTTTCCACAGAAAGGTGGAAAGCCCTAAAAATGAATGACCTTGACCTTTGACCTTGACCTAAATTTGAAGGTCATACGTTTTAAAGTAGTCGTAGACACTGTTTAAGGTTTCACTTCTCTACGGTCAATAGTTTCGAAGGCGTAGCGACACAAAAGTTTCAGGGGCCAAGTTTATGTCTATGTGTTTAACACTAGTAGACTAATTGTTCACTGAACAATTAGAAGGTCTTTCCACCTTCTTCTTCTTCTTCTTTTTTTTTTTTTAAATGTTTCCAAGTAATTTGAATTGTTAAAAAAAAAAAAAAAAAAAAAAAAAAATTTCCTCGAACTGGGCTCGAACCGACATCCCTTAGGTTGTAAGTCGGACACGCTAACCATTGAGCCATCAAGTTGTACACAAGTAAGTGTAATTTGTAAACTAATATTTTTTTAAAGGTGGAAGAGGATACCTGTAGTTTCGTAGGAAAGTACCGGTCAAATTTCTTAAAAAACTGAGATCTTGCCGGTTTGATGTGATATTGTATGTAGGAAAATGATTAGAATAATTATGGGACACATTTGCAGTGAAGCAATGACACTTAGCATATATAGAGTCGTAAAAGCGAAAGTAATACACGTGGTCAGTTGCAGAGGAAATTCAAAATACCGGAAAAACAGTGAGTAAGTCATGGACATTTTTTCTACACTATATTGTATAAAGCGGGGTATCTGCAATTGATTTAACCTATCTAAATTGCGTGGAAATTTATTTGATATGAAAAATCGCTATTTCCAAAATTCAGTTGATTCATATTGAAATCTAAATAAAATTAAAATAAATTCCATACACCTAAGAAAGCAAGAATACTTGGTATTAAAATGTCGTAATAGAGCAGGAGAATCGAATGATATTAACAATAATTGCAGAAATAGCCAATACGAGTTTTAATTAATTGTTATGCTCAGCAACAACTAAATTTCAGACAGAAAAAAATGCAGATTTTGCCGATATTCACTATAATTTCAAAATACTTTAGAGACTCACCTTAAAACTCTCAGGACACTTTCTTTCAGGTCTATTCTTGCTTTTATTACGAATCTTATGCCAATATTCCGTTTCGTTTGACTTGTAGACATTTTCTCTAAGTTGGTGTTGATTTTCTTTTTAAAAGGGGGTGGGGTTGTTTATTTTATAAGCATTTGTTAGAGTGATGGTTGTAAATACCTCCACGACCTTTAGCTTGATTGTGACCTTTGGGTCAATGGGGTCAAAGGTCAAGGTCATTTATCAAGGTCAAGGTCATCCAAAAAAAAAGAGAGAGAGAGAGAGGTAAACTCGAGATTAACACTTGAAGCTGAATCTAGATAAAGGAAATAGATATTTCTTTATTACTTTTTGAGTAAGGGTCAAGGTCAGAGGTCAAGGTCAATGTCAAATTTCAAGGTCATTGGTCAAGGTCATTTGGATTTTAAGCTTAAATTGACCATTTCTATAGTTTTCCAATGACCTTGACCTTTGACCTTGACCTACTTTTCAAGGTCAAAGGTCATAAGATCTCATGCACTTGGTCCCATATCTTTACCACTTGTCCTTTAAAAGTTTTTAATTTTTCTTGTCAGCTTTAAGACTTTCAGGGGCAATAACTCATTGAAGGAGTCACCGAATACTTTTGCAATGAATAGATTCCAGAGTCCTCTCAATTAATCCAAGACATTGGTGAAGGTTTCATACCTCTACGGTTTACGGTTTCAAAGGAGTAGCGATAACAAGCATTTCTTGCGAAAAGGGCAATAACTTCGAAAGCCGTCATAGTTCATACGCGTTGGGTCAAATTTGTTCCTAACTTTTAATGACCTTTACGATGAACAAAAAGTCTTTTCGATAAATGTCAAAACAAAAAATCAGCGGAAGAAGAATAATAATAATAATAAACAGAAGAAAATCAATAGGTCTTTCCACAGAAAGGTGGAAAGACCTAATAATAATAAACATAAGCAAATCAATAGGTCTTTCCACAGAAAGGTGGAAAGACCTAATAATTCTTTCCTAGTTGTACAATATTTGCGTTGTTGTGGTGTTAAAACTTTACTAATAATTACTAGCAAAGGAAATCGTTTTTTCAATGCCATCTTGAATTTGACTTAATTCTGCTCCTATACTCTTATCTGAAGCATCAGTATCTAATATGAAAGTCTCTTCGGGATCTGGGTGGTTTAATATTGTTGCTTTTAGCATAGCTTCTTTCAATTTGTCAAATGCTTCTTGATGTTTATCTAGCCAATTGAACTCTGAATGTTTACTAACTAAATGGTGTAATGGTTCAACGATGTCAGCAAAATGGTCAATGTGCTCTCTATGATGATTTGCAAAACCAAGAAATGATTCTAATTTTTAATGTTTGTTGGAATTGGCCAATTTTTCATTGTTGTTATATTTTCAGGAGTTATCATAATCCCTTTTCCATTCACAATCTTTCCTAAGAATTTCACTTCTCTTTGAAAAAATTGGCATGTCTTTGGTTTAAGCTTGAGATTGTATTGCTGAAATCTTGAAAGTACATGCTCTTTTTGAGATGATCTTCAAAGTCAAAACCTAGAACCAATATGTCGTCTAAGTATGCTAAACACTCTGTCCATGTTAAACCCTGAAGTACTAACTGGATTACTCTACTGAATGTAGCAGGGCTGTTACATAGACCAAATGGTAGTCAATTATGTTCAAACAAACCATATTTTGTTATGAAAGCAGTCTTGTGTTTGTCATCTTTATGTACAGAGATGTTCCAGTATGCGGCTTGCATGTCAAGAGTACTCAAAAAATTACTCCCCTTTAATGATTCAATACAGTCAGTGATGTTTGGTAAAGGGAAAGCATCTTTAGTTGTAACCTTGTTCAATGCTCTAAAATCTATGCAATACCTTAAACTACCATCTTTTTTTCTAACTAATACTGGAGAAGAAGCCCAGTCAGAAGAAGATGGTTCTATGCTATCCTTTTCTAACATTTGATCTAGATGTTCTTTTTCTTCTTTCTCTAAACATAAGGTTGTTCTTCTTAATTTTTGTCTAATTGGTTTAGCATCACCTGTGTCAATTCTGTGTTGAATATCTCCATTGAATAAACCCATGTCAAAATCATTTTTTGCAAAAACATCTTGAAATGAAATAATGAATTTTGCAAATTGAATACTTTGCTTTGTTGACAAATTTTGAATTGATTTTTCAAACATTTCTGTTAAATGTTTTGGTATCTTTTGTCTAATCTGATCTAAGTTTAGATTTTCGATACCTATTTTTCTGATTTTAATAAGGTCTTCACTATCTAGTGACTGATCTTTCATGTTCCAAGACCTCATCTTATTGTATACCAATACCCACATCAAAGTTTTTCTTGATAGTTTTATAATTGTCTGTTGGGTTTCTCAATAAGATAAAATTCTGATCTTTGCTATTTATACAATTGGGTGACAAAAGACCATGAAGATTGTAACATGGACTTATAGCAATGTCAGATTCTGGGGCTATGTCATAATCTATTTCAGAATAAATATAAGCATGTGGGGGAACCACCACTTTCTTCTTTGTGCGTATTCTGAAAATGTTGATTTTTTCTTTGTCCTCATTTGCAATACATTTCGCAGGAATTTTACAATTTTTTATTGTTACTGAAAAATCCTGTAGTTTTATAGTTGTTTTATTGTGTTCTAAAAAATCAAGGCCTATAATTATTGGATCTGACACTTTAGCTACTACAAAATTCCATTTTGTGCTAAAACATCCTATTGATAAGGGTACATTTTGACATATGGCGCAATCTACCTTGGTGTTACTTATACACTTTAAGGAAACATGGTCAGTAAGTTGAGGACTTGGATTCAGTTTTTCATACAGTTCACAGTTTATGATGGAAACTTGAGCTGCGGTATCTAAAACAGCTTTTGTACTAATGTTTTGAATTTTTATTGATAGATAGAGTGTTTGGTATTTCATAGAGCTCTCTTTTGCTAGTTTGATTTCTTTTATGTTTGATTTAAATTTAGTGTGTGGTTGAGGTCTTTGTGTGTTTGTATGAGCTGAGGAATGACCTATTTCCTCAGCTCTTGAAAGTTTAAATTGACAGTTTTTTGTGTTGGTGAAGGTGATCTTGATTTCGACTTCCAACAATTTCTGGCAAAATGTCTTATCTTACCACACACATAACACTCGCTCTCACTCTCTGATCTTACAGGACTATTAGATGGGGATCTTTTTGGCGATGCAAATCTTGATCCGGACGCATTAAACGTTCTTTGTGGTGATGAATACCTTGATGATGATGATCTTTTTTATGACTGAAATCTGGGTCTGGATTGTCTTTCTTCGTCTGGTGCTGGTAATACTTTCAGAATTTCTTTTAGCAATCTGGTTGTTTCCTTGCTCTCTTTTTCTAATGTTGAAATCCTTGATTCTAGTGAAGGCCTTGGTGGTGATGGACTCCTTGCCATTCTAATATGTATTTCTTGGATGGACTATCATCAGACTTGTTGTTCTCAAATGAAACACTTTTTATCTCTTTCTTTGAGCCCATTATTAATTTTTGGTTGGTGATCGAGCTCTTCATATAATTGATTGCCTGGTCCAGAGTTTGGGGATCTTTGTACAGAGTGACCAGTGCAGCCCTTTTTTCTGTGCATCCGCGTAGAAAGGCATCGACAGTGATGGTACTTTTAAAGAATTCAGGGGTCTCTGGATACCCTTCAGCCGCAAGTTCTATGCGCTCAGCAAATTCTTCGATCGTTTCTTCTGGATTTTGCTTGATTTCCTGCAATTGCCTACAAATGATGTGTGGCTGGTCTTTCTTGTCAAAGCGTTCTTTCAATTTTTGACATAGTAGCTTGTAGTCTTGCTGTACGTTTTCCGGTCTTGAACTGAAAACCTTTAAAGCCTTATCTCTCAAACATTCGATCAATTTGTCTAATTTGTCTGAATCGTTCCATTTGAGTTTTTTGGCGATATGATTGAACTGAGTAAAATATGGTCTCCACTCTGATTTCCCATCATAGGTAGCAAGTTTTCGGGGTGCTGGACTAGAAGTTGTGATTTTCGTCTCTTCTGATTTTTCTACATTAAATTCGCTCTTACGATTATAGATACTGTGTGGGGCAAATTTTTCTATTTTTGATGTGAGTCGTTGATGTTCTAATTCTGCACGTATTTGATTCAATTCTTTCTCTCTTTTCACAATATCTCTCTCTCTTTCATCCATCTCTTTCATTTTTGATCTTAAATTTTCTTCCCTTTAAGCACGCTCTTGCTCCTCTAATGCTCTTACTTTTTGTTTCTGCTCCTCAAATCTTTCATACTGCTCATTCAGTTCTTGTTCTCTCAAATTCATATTTTTCTGTAACTCTTCAAACATCCCATCATATTTCTCTCTATTCACCACCAAACTTTTCTGCAACACTGAGACTTCCTCTTCACTATTCTCCAGACGGACAGTTTTCTCTTGTAACATTTGATCTTTTACTCATTTCTTTCTCTCTCTCCATGATCTCATTTTCTCTCTCTGATCTGACATTCTTTCTCTCTTAATTCCCTTTGCAAATGTTCAATTTGTTGATATAAACTTTCTTGTAATTGGAGTGTTTGTTCCTGTTCTGTTGATTCAGTATGAATTTGTGTTTTGTCTTGTGATTGTCCAGAGATCTGAGTGGGCAAAGCACTCCTTAAAGTTGATGGAACAATTATTTTACCCTGATCGAAAAGTGGGTCCCAGATGTTACTAGGGATACTAGGGATTACCTTAAGGTCTTCCAATGTAAGGGTTCCCTTATTTAACCTTGCATCTAGAATTGCTTGAGCTCTTACTTTACCTACATTGTTTATCCTCATGAGATCTTCAATTGAGGCTGTGCTTATGTCTATAGGGGTAGTCATGATCTTGATCTTATTGACCCACTATATTAGCCTACTTATTTACTATCAATGGTCTTATATGATGTATTTGACTAACTCATCAGACACTCCGACGAAATAGTCATGCAATTGTATAAGATGCAAAAAAACATGTTGTTGTAGGCTAAGAAAAATAAGTAAAAATTGATAATATTCAAAAATAATGACAGAGGATCTTATAAAATACTAACAATATTTATTCAATGTACCTTGATCTTATTTAGGAGACAAAGAATTTAATTTTTAAAATGGCGCCAAAATACACGATCTTTTATGCGGGGTTTTTGATTCTGACACTTCTGACACCAATGTTGTGTTAGTATATAATCATAAATGTATACAATGAAATAGGAATAAATAAGCAATAGGTGAGTTACAATGAGTTGATAACTCACCAAAGATTTGAGTCACCGGATCCCACAGGCCGTGTAAACGTCTGGTCACTGTATGGTCCTGGAGGTAACTAGTGAAGTCTATTTACATGCTATTAATAGACTTTAAAAGTATTCCGATCCCGATCATAAATACATCGGTTATCACTACAATTGCATTAAAATAAAGAATTTTTGTTCAGATTATTGGAGGAAAAATTTGTTAAAATATGTTCAACATACTCAATATTTAATGAAAATTCCCTTCCTGTTCCGGGTTTATTTTTCGGCACGGCTCAACTTCTTGTACGAAAGATTGACCTAATGGACACCATGATTTTCTACACCTTGTAAAAACTTGTCCATGTAGTCTTTCAACAAAATGCAGAAAACATTTTTGATGTCAGATTTTATATTTTACTTTAGATTTGTTAAAATCCCAAGCATTTTGCCGGTATATTGGTACTGAAAAATGTTACACAATACAATAAATCTTTTCACAGGTGATTTTGTATTAAATATACTTTCAAATCGCTTGCTGTTTATTATCTGAACAACATATTTAAATACTAGCCAATGAATCTGTTGACTCACATTAGTTTTACTCATTTTGAAGTCATCTGCAAGCAACCTGGAAATCATTCAGAAAGAATTTCTAGAAAAAAATATAGTTAGAAGTCATTTGGGAATTTCTTCCAATACCCTAAATGGTGATTCGAAAGTTCCAAACGAGGAATTTCAAGTTTCAAGTTATTTCCTTGAAAATTCCAATTGCTTCTACACACTGGATTTGTCAAGACACTTTTATTTGCGAATATTCACATTCACGAATTGAAATCAAGGCTTCTTATAAATCTTTTTTCGTCAATCCAAAATCTTTGGAACAAATTAGACGGTATGCTTTAAAAGCTTTAGCATGCTCCAACTACTTTTGACCAAATCAGAAATGTCCTTTCGATAAGAAAGACAAATGCACTGATGAACGCCATGCATTTTTTACGGCTGTACCAGATAAACTTTTGGGGGGGGGGGGGGGGGGGGGGGGTTACCGGAATATGAATTTCAATACTGTGAATGTATAATTGTTGGCGTGTACGGTTTTTGGCGGAAATAGATTATTTAAGAAGTTGGCGTAAATTTGATGTAGCGCATTTATCAATGTTCCTACATGTATTGATGTGTAAACATGTATGTGCAAGACAATAATTTAGCGTTGTACTTGAATTAGCAGAAGTTTCTCTCCATAAAAAAGAACAAACAGCCAAATGTAATACGTTTACAGCAAATCATGTTCAAAATCAAAATGATGTTTCGGTAACTGACTAGTTTAAAGTTTGATAACAGGAGAAGGGGTTTTGTTTGTTGATTCACGTCCCGCTCGAAAATTTTTCATTCATATGTTAACGGCACCACTTGCCGGTGGAGAGCTAAAAATTTTGACCTACATGTATACTCAGCCTTCAGGGCTATTGAGCAGTGAGGGATCTTTTTCGTGCCAGCACCTACTGCGACACGGGAGCTCGGTTCATGCAGTCTCATCCGTAGGATCGGTCTCTGCATTCCACAGTTTGGGGGAAGGGGGGGGGGGGGGGGGTAACAATACTGAACAATACATTCGGAAAAGAATCGTAATTACTTCATATGTTTACTATGCGTTTCTATTTATTTTCAACATACATGCCTTGCAAGCGTTGCAGATGTGTAAGCTTTCCGCTGAACACGACAATGCTATTATAATAGACGTTACGAATTTTACACCAATGTCATATAATACCGTGGAACATTGGAAATATGCAGCTAACGTCTATGGAAATAACGAACAGTATTCAATCTGTGTTTTTATTGCAGCATATAATGGATATGGATAAATTTGAGACTGGGTTATATGTATTTGACAATACTCTATGATCATGTTTGATTGAAATCTTACATAAAAAATGAGTGCAAGAGGATTAAATCACTCAGCGTAAATGAGGAAAATTTTGTATTAATGTCTATAGCCAAAGTAAATAGCTTAATTTTTAGAGATGGTAGATTCATTAAAACATATGTACATGAATGTAGGAAAACAAACATATTATATAACCGTATTTGAGAAGATTTTCAAACAAAAATATTTTTACATCATTTTTATCTCTTAATGATGTACCAGACTAGACTTTAAATCGGAAATAGTGCAATTGGATTGAAGAAGCTTTATACCAATATTGTATATATTTATACTTCATAGGATGAATCGATTTTGTCTATCACTGAATTAATAGAATTCAAAATGTCGTAAAGGCCATTTCTTGCCTCTAACTGATAATACTTCCTATTGGACTGCAACTCTTGTTAAGACAATCCCCCACTCCCACACAAAACTCATTTTGCAGCTGTATGCCGAATCGCTATTGATTGTCAACAATAAAAGGCTCCGAATTTATGGATGACAATTCATAGGACCTACATATTTTATTATACCTCACGCAACAAGTTGCACAAGTTGTCATCACAACTTCTAATAAACTGCTGCACACAATTTCGTCAAACTTTGCAGATATTTAGGACAAAATGTGTAGATGTGCTTATTACGTGGAAATTCCGATTCCGTTTCTTTTGGGAAATTTCTCCACTTTTCACTTGAGATTTTTGGCCAAAACTGGAATATAAAGATGAATAGTTTGTCAGCGCAACTCCTCATAAACCGCTGAACATAATTTCGTCAAACTTTGCAGATATTTAGGTCACAATGTGTAGATGTGTAAATTACCAGGAAATTCCTATTTCTTTTTTTCCCCGAAAAATTACTGCACTTTTCAACTTAGATTTTTGGCATTTATTTAGATACATCAGATATTTAGGACAAAATGCGTTGATGAGCATATTACCAAGAAATTCCTATTCCTTCATTTTTTCCGGGAATTTCCGCACTTAGACTTTTTGGGGAGTGTGGGGTATGTGAGCTTGCTCTTTTTTCTTTCATTTGGTGATATTTTATTTGGTGATGTTTCCTAGCTAAATCCTCAGAGTCTCTTCTATTGATTATTTTCTAATTTATCAACCCAAAAAGTCACCAGTAGGAGAAATTACATATAAAAATGTTAGTTCATTAAGCATATGGAGTATCATGTACTGTCCATTTCTATCTAAATTTTAAAAAAAATCTTATACCTGTACTTGGCTCAAACAATATTATTGCGCATAAACATACCAATTTAGGCTACATTATCACAAAGAAAATGGAAACCTTGTATTATGAGTTAGATATTATTTTTGTAACCTTATGTGTACAATGCTGTAACGTCTAAGTCAAGATCTTTTTATGGTTCTTTATTTTTAATTAAACATTAAATTGGCAATCAGCTACAAACAAACAAATATATACACATATTTCCAATAGAACACACAAACAAAAATAAAAGAATTTATCAGTATATGAATTTAAATTTAACTGAACACATACCACCAAAATATGGCGATGCCACACCCGGTCCCTCATACATGAAATATTTCACACTGCGTGTGTGGTCTATACATTGAAATAAACAAGATACCGGTATTTATTATATAAACGATGAACGGATATTATATTTCGTATAATTCAAATAAAAATAAAAATAAAGTAGATTAGTATGTAGACTAAATTAAACAAACACAACAAAGTTCATGAAAGTGAACAGAAAAAGAAACGGCAGGGAAGGCGGCAGACACTCCGGCAGTGGATCTGTCTTTGTAATTATATCAACAATTATTAGAAAATGGTATTTTAGAAATGTATGTACACAGATCAGATATCAGCCTTAAAACTACTTATAATGTAAAAGACCGCCTTGATTTCAAGATCGTTCAAACTCAATTACACATAAAAAAATATTTAAGTACACCAAACAAACATTAATATATGTTTAGTTTTTTACTTCATAAGGCTGAAGATATTTTTTGCTTGATCATCTGAAAGCAGTAAGCTTTTTGCGTAAAATCATATTGTGACGTAAACCCGTGGTCTACCTTAATGTTGTATCAAAATGTTATAGAAGTCAAACAGTCCAAAACTAAAATAACATATCAACATTGTATCTAGCTGCAGAACTGTAACTATCTGCTTGATTGTCTGATTGATTGTATATTGTTTCTCGTCCCTTTCGAGAATTTTTCACTAATACGGTGACGCCACCACTTGCCGATGGAGAGCTGCAAATTTTGTCCTATACTCGGCACTTAGGGCCTTTGAGCAGGGATGGATCGTTTTTTTTATGCCAGCACCTACTTCGACACGGGACCTTGGTTTTTACTTTCTCATCCGAAGATCCGGTCTCCACCTTCCACAATGAGAATCGAACCTGCGACGTAAGGATTGACTCCTTACTTTGCAACTCTTGAGTAGACGCTCTAACCACTTCGCCATGCGGGCGACACTCTCTGCTAGAGAAAATTCAGACAGCAAAAGCAGAGAGCAACATGTCCATGCACTGTAAAACCCTATAATTTACACCGCCGATTTTTGTTTTTGGCGTTCACCTTAGGTATCATTTTTGTAGTGTATGCTTTTTTCACTCTTACAATGTTAACCCATAATTTATAATATGTTTTAATCAAAAAGTTATTATTAGTTTCCTTTCAATGGTCCGAAACAATTCTCTATCAATTTGGAATGTCGGTTTAAACGACTCAAATTTTTACGTCCACTTCCACAGACGGTCCTTCTTGAAGCGTTGGAAAGTAAATCAACATTAAGGCATAGGAGTTACATGTATGGTTAATTATCGGATATCATTTATAAAGCTAAAAAAGACATTAAATATTTTCACATGCTTTGTTAGCTGGGACCAGTAAATGCAAACTGGGTGATCTGTGTAATTCTTTTTCACTTTTGAATTATTTAACACAGGAGGAAATGTTTTCTATTGTACAGATCCATTTCTCTAAATGTTCAACATGTAGTGATGAGTTATTAGTTACCATTTATATAAAATACGTTTAAGTCATTTAACGAAATTGTAAGGCAGGGATCAAACAAATATCAATGTTTATAAAATATGTGTTAAACCAAGTGTTGAGTTTAAAAATGACTTGTTAACGTCATTCGTATTTCAATAATTATTTATTCAACATATTAAAAGGATTTAATAAAATCCAATTAAGCAAATGAAGCAAGCGTCCTCAAGAGTATTTAATTTTCATAAATAAGAGATTTAAATAAAAAATACCACCACACAATAACAAACAAATGACATTGATATTAAATAAGTATTAGCTAATTAAGCAAATAGATGGCTTTCTACAATGTGATTAAGGAAACCAGCAACTTTTGCCTTCAATTCCATCTTTCCAAAAATTATATCACAAATAATATATACTAATATATCCTATTTATGACTTATACGAATACAAACTAAGAAAAAAAATATAAGTCCAAGACGTTGCATTATTTTTATTGCGGATGACTAAACAGAAAATGAAACTAGCATATCCATCTCAAATAAATACTCTTTCTCTCTCCTCTCTCTCTCTCTCTCTCGTACTGGTCATTGGACCTCCAATAAAGAATCAATCTGTAAATGCCCGTCTCAGCAAAGTTCATACAAAGTTGTATCATTCCATATAGTAATGGAGACATGCAAGGAATACTTATTCCCATTTGCCATATAATGGATAGCGTCATTGCCTACAAAATGTCAATTCTGATGTTAAATACGAAAAAAGTATTTGAAATTTTTGTAGTCAAAGCAAACATTACATATGTAAATTTCAAGGTCATTAAGCCTTTAAGAATCATAATATAGATATGTCATATGAGGAATATTGATTGCTGATTGCTGAGTTGTAGTATCTTAATACTTTAATATATTTGGAGTTTAATTTAAACTTTTACATTGACATGGGTCGATATATCAACCAACGCAAAATGTTGCTTATGATATTAACATATTTTCCAGAACCCATTCTTGTCTTCCACACATGTTTTGTTAAAACCTACTGATTCACTCTCCAGTTCCTGTATTGCTTGTAAGGTTTAACAAAAATGCCGAATTTAGAGTACTTTATGTTTATTTTAATTTATAAGAATCTCACATTGTAATATTTTAACTCTGTATGACAAAAGACGCTATAAATAATAAAATATTTTATCATAAGATCAAACAAAGAAGAACAGAAGGAGAGAGAGTACGTCTTTGAACAGTATCAAACGTTATGTTATCTAGGATTTCGTAAACTGAAGCGATGTTTTGATCAACATTCTATTAATTTTTCTGAATCATTCTTTGATAATTCTTGTTTTCTTTTGTTCAAGTTTTTTCAAAGAATCAATATTTCTTTGTAATGTTTATAACTTTCGTGGTAAAATGTTATCCTGATTTAGATTATAAACCTTTTCTGTAATATTTCTACTTTCTACTCCAAACGTTTGTCCTGCCATAGGTATAAAACTTCCTTTGAAATGTTTCTATTTTCAGCAGCAAAATAATTTACGGATTTAATGAACTAACCTCACTTTTCAATGTCTATTGTAGCGATGACACCTTTGTTTCAGTAAACGCTATGCTGCTCTTCCTCCTGCCGTGACATCCTTTACCATAGATACCCGGTTGAGGGTTTCTTAATAGATGATCTAACGATTGTCTAACAAATATAATTATTGTTAATGATCTTACGGAGATCTTTAATTTTTCAACAGTCAGCAGTTTTGTTTAAAGTCATCAGTTCTTTGGTTGGTACAATGACCTTGTCAGCAAACACAATTGATCATTGAGTCTAATGCTGACTGACGTTTTTCATGCTAATTGTTAATCCATTATTTATTTACTGAATTGACGATGATTTTTTCCGTTATTTCCAGATCATGACAGGAAGCACATGCCGGGTGTTCGTTATCTCCTATGTTTCATTTTATTACGGGACATTATTGTTTTACCTTTGAAATAGTCTTGCTATTCTTCTATATAAAAAAAAAATAACATTACTAATGTTTTACAGAGCAGGCATAAAAAAATCGATGTTTGAGCGGTAACTGAGATTTTGCACCGCTCAATGAGATGATGCTAACGTCAGGAAGCTTAGTCTCATTTGTATTCGATGTTTTAACAGTGATGGATCTGAGGTAACATCACGAAAGACGGTATATGATACGTTTATGTCAAAAAAATAGTTAAATAATGGTAAAAGGATATGGAGATAACGAACAGTATTCAATCCTAAAGTCCATTAAACAATATACAAAATAAGAGCAGAGCAAACACGGACCTCCGAAACATCAGAGGTGGGATCAGGTGCCATGGAGGAGTGAGCATACCCTGCCGACCGGTCACACCCTCCGTGTGCTCGTTGTCATGATCAGGAAATAACGGAAAAATTTGTCGTCAATTCAGTGTATAAATAATGGACTAAAAATTGGTATGAAAAATGTTAGTCAGCATTTGACTCAATGATAAATTGTATTTGCTGACAAGGTCATTGTATCGACCATAGAACTTACGAAATGTTGACTTTAAACGAGACTGTTGATATTCTTGTTTCATCAACTTGCTTGTCAATAATCTACCTCGTTTAAGAAATTGTTCATCCGTAGAGCATGCTCTTGCGTATCGAATCAACTGAGATATATATACTCCGTATGCAGGTGATGAAGGTATATTGCTGCACAAGTAAGGGAAGTTGACGATAGAAAAGTTAAAGTCATCACGTTTATCATATAACAAACCACTTATTGACTGTATTCTCGGAAAAAATGCATTTTGTCGTCCCTCGAAGCAAACTGTCAGCCTTCGACCTAACGGCATCAGGCACACAATTTGGTTCTTGGGTCGGACAAAGCTCATGTTTCCTTCGTTCTCTATAAATGTATATTGTTATCAAGTATTGTAATTTTACGAGATTTATAATAATAATTCATTTTAAAAAGATTAATTAAAGTTGAAAGTTTTGCAACATCATGTTGTTAATTTGATTTTTCTTCATTTGTTAATTTTTAACTACGTCACAATTTGACTTTAAATATCACACACACCATGAATGTGTATGGGCCTGCCTTAACATACCTGAGTAAAAATTTCCTTAGTTTTACAGCAGATACCTAAGACCAAAAATCTTAGTTTTCTTTTACATTATAATATATTTATGATTAAATTAAAATTCAATACATGTATTCATAAAAAGAACCTTTATTAGAAAAACATTACAGAGGCAAAATTTTAGTCATAATGCTAAGAACTGATTTCCTTTACTATGGGGTCTTATGTATCTCATCATTGTTCAAAAATGTGAAAAAATTTTCATGGCATCCAAGGCCGGAAATAAACAAAATAGTTAAAAATTGTATACATTTAATTTACAGAAAGAATGTACTTGAAATTCAGTATATTTTTGTCAACAAGTTCCAGTCAGAATTGTCCAATAATTTTTCTTAATCTTTCAAACTTCAATACTAACATTTTCTTAAAGGAGGATAATTCAGTTATAAACGTATGTCTGTTTAAGGAATAAACAACAATGTTATAAAGTTGGGAAATGAATTTTTTGTTGGTCACGTGTTCAAACCCTGTGAAGCCAAAAGGGCTTCTCAGTTCGGGCTTCACAGTAGATTTGATCACGTACTAATTAAAAGTTCATTTCCCTGTGACCTTTTAACATTGTTGTTTATTAATTATATTTACAATTACGTCAAATTAATTTCGAGTTAAATTCCATGTATTACACGAACAGGCATCCTCTTAGACACATCTGCAATCGGCTCACGCCAAAATTTTTGACATAACGTATAAAACGTAATATTTGCAGGATTTTTTTCAAAGAAAATTAATACTTCTGGATTTATTAAGTAAATTTTTATCTCCTAACTCAGACATAAGCATAGAAATTGAATTATAATGAATTAAAACAAACGCACTATTTCTCGTTTTAATCATTGTGATATAAGCGAGCCAACGACAGAGGTGAATGTATGAGCCGATGGTTGAGAGTGGCCGCCGTATTGCTTTGTTGTGACGCAAAGTTGTTTGGTCAAGTTAGTTTACCTTGTTCCAACATTTGAATGTTTCCATGTTCCATGTTTAGCCGTACAGTTTAGAAAAAATACCTGTATATAGTGAAAGAACAATGAACGTTGCTGAGAATAATCTAACTTTCTCTAAAGTTTTTACAATATTGGAAGCCAACAGCGGCGGCAGTTTACAAACCTCTATAAGAATTTCAGGTTAAAAAGGTAAGTGCAGTTTTACTCTAATAGTATTCGAAACCTTATTCACATTAAAAGAAGATTTATTGTAGATCTCATGATTGAAAAATATCCATATTGTTTATCATTTTATCTTTTTAATCTTTATAATTATTAACTTGTGATGTTTATCTAACCAATTGAACTCTGAATGTTTACTAACTAAACGGTGTAATGGTTCAACGATGTCAGCAAAATGATCAATATGCTCTCTATGATAATTTGAAAAACCAAGAAAGGATTCCAATTCTCTAATGTTTGTTGGAACTGGCCAATTTTTCATTGTTGTTATATTTTCAGGAGTTATCATAATCCCTTTTCCATTTACAATCTTGCCTAAGAATTTAACTTCTTTCTGAAAACATTGGCATTTCTTTGGTTTAAGCTTGAGATAATATTGCTGAAATCTTGTTAGTACACGTTCTAACTTTTTAAGATGATCTTCAAAGTCAAAGCCTAAAACCAATATGTCATCTAAGTATGCTTAACACTCTGTCCATGTTAAACCCTAAAGTACTAACTGGATTACTCTACTGAATGTAGCAGGGCTCTTACATAGACCAAATGGTAGTCGATTAAGTTAAAAAAAACCATATTTTGTGATGAAAGCAGTCTTGTGTTTGTCATCTTTATGTACAGAGATGTTCCAGTATGCGGCTTGCATGTCAAGAGTACTCAAAAAATTACTCCCCTTTAATGATTCAATACAGTCAGTGATGTTTGGTAAAGGGAAAACATCTTTAGTTGGAACCTTATTCAATGCTCTAAAATCTATGCAATACCTTAAACTACCATCTATTTTTCTAACTAATACTGGAGAAGAAGCCCAATCAGAAGAAGATGGTTCTATGATACCCATTTCTAACATTTGATATAAATGCTCTTTTTCTTCTTTCTCAAAACATAAGGGTGTTCTTCTTAGTTTTTGTCTAATCAGTTTAGCATCACCTGTGTCAATTCTGTGTTGAATATCTCCATTGAATAAACCCATGTGTAAATCATTTTTTTGCAAAAACATCTTGAAATGAAATAATGGATTTTGCAAATTGAATACTTTGTTCAGTCGACAAATTTTGAATTGATTTTTCAAACATTTCTGTTAAATGTTTTTGTATTTTTTGTCTAATCTGATCTAAGTTTAGATATTCAATGCCTATTTTTCTGATTTTAATAAGGTCTTCACTATCTAGTGAATGTGATCTTTCATGTTCCAAGACCTCATCTAATTGTATACCAATGCCCACATCAAAGTTTTTCTTGCTGGTTTTATAATTGTCTGTTGGGTTTCTCAATAAGATAAAATTTTGATCTTTGCTATTTATACAATTTGGTGACAAAAGACCATGAAGATTGTAACATGAACTTATAGCAATGTCAAATTCTGGGGTAATGTCATAATCTACTTCAGAATAAATATAAGCATGTGGAGGTACCACCACTGTCTTTTTCGTGCGTATTCTGAAACTTTTGATTTTTTCTTTGTCCTCATTTGCAATACATTTTGCAGGAATTTTACAATTCAATATTGTTACTGAAAAATCCTGTAATTTTATAGTTGTCTTATTGTGTTCTAAAAAATCAAGGCCTATAATTATTGGATCTGACACCTTAGCCACTACAAAATTCCATTTTGTGCTAAAATTTCCTATTGATAAGGGTACATTTTGACATATGACGGAATCTACCTTGGTGTTACTTATACCCTTTAAGGAAACATGGTCAGTAAGTTGAGGACTTGGATTCAGTTTTTCATACAATTCACAGATAATGATGGAAACTTGAGCTGCAGTATCAAAAACAGCTTCAGTACTAATGTTTTGAACTTTTATTGGTAGATAGAGTGTCTTGTATTTCATAGAACTCTCTTTTGCTAGTTTGATTTCTTTTATGTTTGATTTAAATTTAGTGTGTGGTTGAGGTCTTTGTGTGTTTGTATGAGCTGAGGAATGACCTATTTCCTCAGCTCGTGAAAGTTTAAATTGACAGCGTTTTGTGTTGGTGAAGGTGATCTTGATTTCGACTTCCAACAGTTTCTAGCAAAATGGCCTTCTTACCACACACAAAATGGCCATCTTACCACACATATAACACTCGCTCTGACTCTCTGATCTTACAGGACTATTAGATGGGGATCTTTTTGGCGATTCATATCTTGATCTGGACGCATTAAACATTCTTTGTGGTGATGAATACCTTGATGTTGATGATATTTTTGGTGACTGAAATCTGGGTCTGGATTGTCGTTCTTCATCTGGCGCTGGTAATACTTTCAGAATTTCTTTTAGCAACCTGGTTGTTTCCTTGCTCTCTTTTTCTAATGTTGAAATCCTTGACTCTAATGAAGGCCTTGGTGGTGAGGGACTTCTTGCCATTCTAATATGTATATCTTTGGATGGACTATCATCAGACTTGTTGTTCTCGAATGAAACACTTTTAATCTCTTTCTTTGGGCCCATAATTAATTTTTGGTTGGTGATCGAGCTCTTCATATAAGTTATTGCCTGGTCCAGAGTTTGAGGATCTTTGTCCAGAGTGACCAATGCTGCCCTTTTTTCTGTGCATCCTCTTAAAAAAGCATCGACAGTGATGGTACTTTTAAAGAATTCAGGGGTCTCTGGATATCCCTCAGCCGCAAGTTCTTCTATGCGCTCAGCAAATTCTTCTATCGTCTCTTCTGGATTTTGCTTGATTTCTTGCAATTGCCTAGCTACGAATGATGTGTGGCTGGTTCTTCTTGTCAAGGCGTTCTTTTAATTTTTGACATAGTAGCTTGAAGTCTTGCTGTACATTTTCCGGTCTTGAACTAAAAAACTTTAAAGCCTTGTCTCTCAAACATTCGATCAACTTGTCTAATTTGTCTGAATCGTTCCATTTGTATTTTCTGGCGATATAATTGAACTAAGTAAATTATGGTCTCCATTATGATTTCCCATCATAGGTAGCAAGTTTTGGTAGTGCTGGACTAGATGTTGTGATTTTCTTCTCTTCTGATTTTTCAACATTTATTACGCTCTTACGATTATAGATACTGTGTGGGGCAAATTTTTCTATTTTGATGTGAGTCGTTGATGTTCTAATTCTACACGTATTTGATTCAATTCTTTCTCCCTTTCTACAATCTCTCTCTCTCTCTCTTTCATCCATCTCTTTCATTTTTTATCTTAAATTTTCTTCCTTTTCAGCACGCTCTTGCTCTTCTTATGCTCTCACTTTTTGTTTCTGCTCCTCAAAGCTCTCATACTGCTCATTCAGTTCTTTTTCCCTCAAATCCATTTTCTTTTGTAGTTCTTCAAACATGCCATCATATTTCTGTCTATTTACCACCAAACTTCTCTGTAACATTGACACTTCCTCTTCTCTTTCCTCAATACGGAGAGTTTTCTCTTGTAACAATTAATCTTTTTCTCTTATTTCTCTCTCTCTCTCCATGATCTCATCTCTCTCTCTGATCTGGTGTTCTTTTTCTCTTATTTCTTTCTCTCTCTCCATGATCTCATTATCTCTCTCTCTGATCTGATGTTTCTTTCTCTCTTAAATCTCTTTGCAACTGATCTATTTGTTGGTTCAAGTTTTCTTGTAATTGTAATGTTTGTACTTGTTCTGTTGATTCTGCTTGAATTTGTTCCAGGTCTTGTGATTTTTGTGATTGCCTAGAAATCTGAGTGGGCAAAGTACTTCCTAAAATTTGATGGAATAATTATTTTACCCTGTTCGAACAGTGGGTCCCAGATGTTACTAGGGATACTAGGGATTACCTTGAGGTCTTCCAGTGTAAGGGTTCCCTTATTTAACCTTGCATCTAAAATTGCTTGAGCTCTTACTTTACCTACATTGTTTATCCTCATGAGATCTTCAATTGAGGCTGTGTTTATATCTATAGGGGTAGTCATGATCTTGATCTTATTGACCCACTATAATAGCCTCCTTAGTTGTGAATAGTGATCTTAAATGATGTAATTGACTAAATCATCAGACACTCCGACGAAATAGTCATGCAATTGTATGAGATGCAAAAAACATGTTGTTGTAGGCTAAGTAAAATAAGTAAAAAAATTGAAAATATTCAGAAATAATGACAAATGATCTTATAAAATACTAACACTATTTATTCAATGTACCCTGATCTTATTTACGAGACAAAGAATTTATTTTTAAATATGGCGCCAAAATACACGATCTTTTGTGCGGGGTTTATGATTGAAATATGCAACCACTTCTGACAACAATGTTGTGTTAGTATATAAACAAAAATGAATACAATGAAATAAGGAATAAATAAGCAATAGGTGAGTTACAATGAGTTTATAACTCACCAAATATTTGAGTCACCGGATCCCACAGGCCGTGTAAACGTCTGGTCACTGTAAGGTCCTGGAGGTAACTAGTGAAATCTATTTACATGCTATTAAAAGATATTAAAAGTATTCCGATCCCGATGATAAATACATCGGTTATCACTGCATTATTCAATTTTAGCGATCTCAACAGCCTCGCTAATAATGCCAAAATTAAATCCTCGCTAAAATTTCTACTTATACGGTATCAAATTTTTGCCACTCACAAAATAAATTTGTGATATACATTTCTTTCCCAATGTTTGTACAAATGTATACCCTTTTCAGCTATTTTTTTAAAAAAAGAAATTAAGTTCTTTTTTTAATCCTTTAGGTATGCTGCTCTACCACCAGCTGTTAAATGGGGACAGGAAAAGGAAGCCCAGGCACGATCTGACTATGTTAATCTGAAATCTGCCATTAACGACAACTTTTCCGTCGAAGATACAGGTCTCACTTTGGGTGCAGATCACGCATTTTTGGGTGCTTCCAGTGATGGGAAGGTTTTGGATGGTGACAACGTAGGTCTCTTGGAAATTAAATGCCCCTACTCCATCCAGGGAACCCAAGTAACCAGGAAGGAAGTTAGTGAAATTATTGCCATGGGATACCCCAATTTTTGCCTGGAGGAGAGTCTGGATGGGCCACGTCTCAAAAAGAGCCACAAGCACTATGCACAAGTCCAAGGGGAATCGGCAATTAAAGGATATTCCTAGTGTGACTTTGTCGTTTGGACAGAGGCTGCACAAAACAATATTTGTATTGACAGGGTATATTTTGATTCTGAGTTTGTGGCATCTATGATGCATAGACGTATTGATTTTTATATGCATCACATAGCCAAAAAAGTAATTAAAACAAACACTGTATGAAATGATATGAATCATATATTCAAAAAATTTCATTATTTGTTTTCCATGAAATGAGCTAAATGAAATTTTTAATTAACTTAATTTATTTATTGACAAAAAACCCACATGAGGCAAGAGTCATACATATTCAAATAAAGTATTCAAATCTAGTCACTGTCTTATGTTAGATGCATGACATATGAAGTTACAAATATTTCTTGTTGGTTTAACATCTGTTGGATTAAAAATTTCATAAGATATAAATGCCATATCTAAAAAGTTTACAATATTTACTTCACAGTTGTTTATAAAGAGTTGCAAAAAATGTTCGTATTCAACATTGGTATGACAGTAAAATAATAAAATATCAAATACCTTGAAATATTCATTTGATCACAATATCAGCCAACCTCTATTTGTTATTTGTAGGTACTATTCTTAATTTTAATTTAATATCTTTTTAATTACTCCTTCATTCTTTAATACACTGTAGAACAGGAATTCACATCAAAGTTCTTCTAGTAAACTTAAGTTTTTTTTCCATTCAAATTATAAGACCTCAAATAAGCTGAGAATATGATACCCGGTAATTGCATGTAAGAAAAATATATGGTTTAAACATGTATTGAAATTGATAACTCACAATAATCAATTTTGAAATGAGTTGCACTATAATGTGTATTTGGAATAAATACATGTACAAATATTAATTATTAACAAGTGGAACATCCAGATCTGTAAGCCAACAAATAACCTGAAAAATCTTGGTGATAAGTGGTTTCAAGGTAAGAGGCATAACACCATCTAAAATGTGAAAATGTTTCACTCTACCTATGCTCCTCTCTACATGAATTCTTATCTCCTGAGTTTCAAATACCTCATCTGGTGAAAACTATGGACTAACACCTCTAAATGGGGCTATGTTCAATTTACATTTCTTTTTTTCCAACAGATCTCTTATTGTAAAGCCTTTGTCAGCCATTACACTGTCATTTTCATCTAATAAATCTAAGATACCTGAATTCGTTGTCAATTCTCTGTCTAATATCTTACCTGGCAAGCCTACAGGAACAAAAGAAATAACACCTGATGGTGCAATACCAACAAGAAACTTCACAGTTGTGTGGTGTTTATAGTTAGAATATGTTAAACTCTGATTTTCAAGATTTGAAGACCTCTGTATAAAAAGCTCCGTACAGTCAAGTATAACTCGAACAGAAGAATACTTAGCTTTGAAATCTGATAACATGGTTCTGTCAATAATATCTCGGGTAGGAAATGGGTTAAGAGACTTAAGTTCACAAGAGAGTAAAGAAATCCAGGTGGAAAAGTATTTTGAAAAAGTACTCTCTGAAATACAAAATCTGTAAGCTAGGTCTGATGTGAAGAGTCCGAGTCTTAATCTGATGAGAACAGCAAATAACTGGTCGATCAATCCCAATGAGCCTATTGATACTCTCTGTCTGTCTGAATCCTGGTCTGTGTTGGAACCAACCCAATACCTCATTCTCTCTGCCTTAGGTCTCAGGAAACTATCATTAAAATATTTATAAATAATTGTCAGAGTTACAGTCTATTTAAAGATTTCATTGTGATGCAGATGTGGGATTTGTAGAAGAGGAGAACAAATATTGTATTTCTTAAAATGATTCCTTTTCCCCAAAATGGTTTTGAAATTCGATCCATCATATATACTTGAAAGCCAGATGAACACTGCAAAGGAAGGTAGCCCAGTGTAATACTTGGTCTTTCCATCATCATTGGCAATCTTCTCTGCACTCCATTTGTGCAGATCACGTTCTCTCTTGACATCCTCTAACTCTTTCCTCAGGGCAAGGTTCTCCTCCTGTAGAGGGTCAGGGTCACATTGTACACTTATAAATTTTGTTTGAAAGCAAAAAAAATTAGAGAGAGAGATGCTACTTTTTTTCCCTGCTGAAAAAATGGAAATATTGTACATATCATATATGTTTTACATTACAGATATTCTTTGCCTTATAAGTTATACATGTTATTTACCCTTATCATTAAAGATTTTTATGTCGATGTCATCGAATTTCAATGTCTCATCAGGTATGAAGGTGCTGTTGTTGTTCATATCCTGAGAGTCTGACTCTGTAGGTTGCAAACAGCAATAGCTGTGGATGTATAAGCTGAATTCATGATGCTGCTACATTAAACGTCTATCTCTAGCTTCTGTTTCATTGATTTCCTACAATTTGAAGTTTCAAGGTAATAAAATGGTGCAAATTATTTGAAACTTTTAAAATACATGCTGTCAAGTATTTATAAAATTCAAACATTGACAGTGTCATACAAAGAAAATCCTCCAGAATTAATTGTCATATTTTAAATGTAAGGAATTACATTTATAAGTATTAATATAGATTTATATCTGTGATATAGCTAGGACTTCATTTTATGGGTAGGGTTAAAAATGTTAATAGGTTAATTTTTTCTATTAAGTTTTATAGTTAAAGGTAAAGAGGCCTAGTTAAAAACTAACGCGTATTATGCATTTTCGTTATGAAGATGACTATAAACTATTTATTGTTTATTTGTTATTTAATATCTAAATATGCATGATCTAATATACCTGCTTCAAATTTCTTCTGCATTTTCTCTCCTCCCTAGCGACATTAGAGTCAGTTTTCGGTGTTTCTTTGTAGGTGAAAATTGTAGGTCTATAGTTCTTATCCTCCACCTCGTCGCTGTGCCACCCCCCTAGGAAATGTTCAGAGCAGATCCAACTGTATTCGTTCGGTGCCCAGTCATCTCTGTTAATCGCACGAATCCAAGCCTTTCTCTTCTTTCTGTGTTTTGGACATCTGAAAAAAAAAACTTACGCCCTTGCCCTTTGCTTTCTCGCCTTGGCGATTAGAACACCGGTAAACAACGCAGTGAAAGACCATTACGTTGCTATTGTAAACAACTGTGGAATGCGGATGTTTTGGTGCCGTCCGGAAGCGTTTATACGCATGTGCTAAAACAGGACCGCAGTTAACGTGAAAAGGCTTATCGCATCATCTCGGATCTTTCCCTCAGAGGACGGAAAAACAATCTCGAATGTATTAACATCACCGGATGTTAAAATTTTATACATTTTCTGTTTATTCGAATAAGGGTTATAGTGAGTTAGGTCACTTAGGTGTCCCTTCTATTGTATATTTTAAGCAATATTATTACATTGAATACAGTTAAACTCCATATTCCACAGATAAAAGGTCTCCATGCATTTATTTCAAAGTTCACGAAAAGGAAGGGTCGTAATGGCGTCTACCATATACATTCGAGGTCGTTTTTCCGCTAGTCGGAAAGGCCCGGGAAGTTGCGATTGTGTTTATAAATGACGCTATACTAAAATGTGTTCCGTTACGAAAAACTTTTGAGGTGCTTATAATCTAGTTTTACTTTACGAAATCTAATATTCAAAATAACATAACTTTATTATTACAATTTCTTACATTTCAAATTATAAAAATTAGATCAATACAGGAGAAAATGACATGAACTATTTGTGGCGGATGTTTATGCATGTTTTCTGTTGAATATCATTGGAGTAAATTGGTCGACACAGTAGCCTCGCTTTCGGCTCAATATAATCAACACAAATTACTTCGCATGTTAAATGCGTGATGACCAGGGGAGATTGAACATAGTTCGACTTCCAAAAATGAATTGATGACAACTAAAATAATTTTTTGTTGCTGATTTAAAATGATGTGGGCTGACCTTAAGCGATAAAATTAAAAGTGAAGTTTTCTTTTTGGACCTTTCAGTTAGTTGTGATGTTTTCTCTATTAAAGTCAGGGAATCAAAAAACTATTGGAACTCCACTGACATACTTTTAATAAATATCAGAGAAGAGTGAACTGAACTTTTTTCATAAAAATGAAGAAAAAAAAACTATACTATACTCACAGCTATATTAGTCAGAACGGCAATACCAAATCATTGCGTATAATTAATGCATGTTTGTTTACGTCGTTACAAAGAAAATTATATTTAATATGAGGTCAGCTGTATAAATGTTGCATACTTTGATTACATGTAAATTCGTAACGGGGCAAGATACACCTGTAATATCAAAAGGCTATATTCATCTAAGGTTCTACATTATTTTCTAAAGAAAAATGTCATTTTTCAAAAATTTTGACAAAAAAGGGCTCATATATCAACTCAAATGTTTGATCTAATATTTAACGTTTATTTTGCTTTTTGTTGATTGTACTGTCCAGACGAATAAAGTACAATTTTGGGGAGGGGGGGATGTTCGTATCTTTTAACTAAACTGAATATGTCACGGAAACTAATTATTATTACGTCAAAACATTTAATGAAGAACTATGAATTCCACAAAGGTGTAAAGGAAGGAGGGTTCTTAGCCCCTCCACCTCCTCTTTCCAACTGTTTTTAGGTCACCTGAGTAAACTCAGGTGACCTTTTGCTATCTGTTTTCGTCCGTCGCCGTCCGTCGTGCGTTAACATTTGAACATTTTCAGCTTCTTCTCTGCAACCACTGAACCAGTTTCAACCAAATTTGGCACAAAGTATCTATGGGTAAAGGGAAACAAAAATTGTGAATTTCATGATCCCTTCCCCCCTGGGGCTTGAGAGATGGGGCCAAAACCACTAAAATTAATGCAATCTTTCAAAATTTTCTTCTTTACTCCTGGACATCAAGCAGTCAAACTGTTTGCATGATTGTAATCAGCAATGGGTCTTCTACCAAAATTGTGAAATTCATGGCCCTGGGGTCAGGGGTTCTAGTGCTAGTGCGGGGCTAAATAAGTATATAGTGAAAATGCATTATTTCTTTGAAAATCTTCTTCTCTGCTCCTGGGTATTGAATAAACCAGCTAAGCACATAGTTATAATGAGCAAGAGTGCCTCTACCAAAATTGTGAATTTAATGGCCCCAGGGTCAGGGGTTCTGGTGTAAGGGCGGGACTCTATTGATAATATAGTGAAAATACATTTATTATTTGAAAATCTTCTCTGCTCCTGGGGATTAAATAAACTAGCTAAGTACATAGTTATGATAAGCAAGAGTGCTTCTACCAAAATTGTGTATTTTATGGCCCCAGGGTCAGGGGTTCTGGTGTTAGGGTGGGGTTCTATTTGATTATATAGTGAAAGGCATTAATTCTATGAATATATTATCCTTTGCTCCTGGTTAATATGCTAATGATCAAATTACATATTTAAGGCCAGGATCTCTTTTATTTTCAATTTTACAAACCCTCCACTCAAGGTTGAGAATTTTCTGAAGAAAATAAAACAATTTTTTTTCTTTCAGATGTCAAATTTGAGTCGGGATCGAGATTTCAAATTTACGAACTCGCATTTCCGGTTTTACGATGAAACGGCAGGTAAATAAAGCTAGATCTGAGAAGATAGCTTCGTTTAGTGTAAAATTCATCGATAAGAGTGCCATTCAAAACGTTTCACTCGTTCAAAGGACACATGAAATGCTGACGACTTTGTTGCACAATGACATGCTGGTGAGATAATTATGTATTCGTTTCAAAGGTAACTGTAAATTATTTTCCTCCCCCAGGTTTTAAACTGCGCGTGGTAGCTATTGCATATTGCCAGGGACATTGTTTAGGTCTCTGTTATAGCTTACAGTCTAAGCATCATTCTTCAGAAAAGGGTTGCTTATAACTCAGATGTAATGAATAAAACTATGGGAGAAGTGAAGTCCATTTGAGGAAGAAATAAACAATAACCTGAAGAAATAAAAAAAAATCAATTATTAAAAGGCAAGAACATACAAATATATACAGGTATGCAGTATCATTTGTATCAGCCAGAAGAATTATTTTACACTTATTTGAAAAAATGTTTACCCTACTCCCCAATACTCCCTGTCTGTTTTATGATAGGAATTATAATTTTAGGCATCAAGTAAATTTTAGAACAATGTCTACATGTTCACCTAACACATATTAAAAAAAATGAAGATATATTGAAAGACTTTTAAAGAATTGATTTTTTATAATATATTTTGATCAACATCACAAAATTTATATATCAACTGGCCATAACTGGCAGATGATGAAATAAGCAATTAAATGTTCTACTTTCCTATTTGTAAGCATTATGTGTCCAGTGGTAAGGAGCCAATTAGGATAGCATAAAAAAAGAATGTACGAATGTTAATAATTGATTCATAAAAAAAAATTGTTCCCTTCCTCGGGACTTTTTTATTCTCATGTTCATAACTAAACCTAAACAACAAAAAAATGCTGGCCTTATAATGAAGAAAGCGGCCCCTTTCAAAATAGATAATTTCAGGGCTGCTGGGTCAGGGGTACCAGGGGGGTACTTTGACTAAAAATAAATTAATGCTTTGAAATCTGCTCTTTGATAAGCAATGGTGCCTCTTTCGAATTTTTGAATTTCCTGGCTTTTGGCTTAAAACATGAACCAAATACAATCGCTGGAAAGTTGTTACATGATACTCAGGTGACCTATAAGGCCCGTACGCCTCTTGTGTAACAATCACTATTGCACTTGCGTATATAATTTGTATTTCCCTCGTTTTGTCCCTATGCCTATTTTACCCATAAGTCCTTGCAAGATAGCTAAGGCGACCAGAACAATTGAGGCCTGGTCATTCCCGGCAGAGAAACGTAGCTGCAGACACGTATTCTAATTTCGAAGCAGCTAGTATATGTACAAAGCAGCAGTACATGCAATATTTTGACACTGGCACGGAGACAGGTCCGTGGTAAGTATTTAATATGATATTATTTGCTTTGTATATAGTTTTTTTATGCAAATTTATTATTGAGTACAATTTCGTTCTTATTTCTGAACTTGGCCAGCTCTCACCATTTTACCTGTTGTTCACTCAGGTGTGACGGTTAGCGAGAGTGTTCGAGTGGCTGTTGTATTATATCGATAACGTTTAAAGTTCTCATTGTTAAATGTTCGCTATTTTCTTGTACTCAGTTTTGTTACTTTGTGTAGAATATTTTGTCCATTTAAATTTTGGTTTAAATGTCTGGGCGGAAGTGAATGACCGGAAGTTGAAAGTAAGGTGCGCCATATTGGCAGTAATTTGTTTTGACTTATGTTAACTGGTAACCATTATACTTAATACTTTTTGATTATTTTTATATTGAGAATGAATAGCCAAACAAACATAGTGGTATTGCCAAACATATGTAGTGAAACATGTGACTTATTAATATGCATCATTGTAGCGTCGAGGATATTGGTACTGGATATTGGGTACATGCACTAAGCTGAGGGAATCGTCTGATCGTGGTGACACAGCGGAAGGTTCCAGGACTTAAGCCCGGAAGGATGCTGTGTGTGTGATCAAGACTCGGTGACGGTGGACAGACACAGATAAGTCAAACCACGTGTAACGTTGTGATAGTTATAGATGAACACTAGTGGCAAACCTGACATGGTTTTATTTATATGATGATCATGATGATGATGGTGATGATGACGATGAGGATGATGATTGATGATACGGAGACGATCACTACATTTGGAAACGTTTGGCATTAATTCAATAATTGAGACATTGATTGATAACAGATATATACCCGGGGTAGATTGGTTGATTGTTAATTGGTTACCAAGATAATTGTTTTTTTTTTGTTAACTGTTTAATAGTGAGTAAGGGGTGTGGATCAGAGTGCGGTAGATGGTGTGAGGTTTTTGTTATTATTATTATTATTATTTTTTTGTAAATAAATTTATTAAACTTATTGAACTTGTGTCATTCTTGGAGAAAGCCAGCTTGACCACGTGACTCACAAATAACATAAGTCAAAACAAATTACTGCCAATATGGCGCACCTTACTTTCAACTTCCGGTCATTCACTTCCGCCCAGACATTTAAACCAAAATTTAAATGGACAAAATATTCTACACAAAGTAACAAAACTGAGTACAGGAAAATAGCGAACATTTAACAATGAGAACTTTAAACGTTATCGATATAATACAACAGCCACTCGAACACTCTCGCTAACCGTCACACCTGAGTGAACAACAGGTAAAATGGTGAGAGCTGGCCAAGTTCAGAAATAAGAACGAAGTTGTACTCAATAATAAATTTG
>PRKT01000545.1:256215-272149 GCA_003671525.1 Saccostrea glomerata | reverse complement strand
TTTGTTTCTTTTATTATGTTTATTTAATTCCTTGACATTTTCTTTCTGGACCTGAGCCGCCGCCATGGTTGGGGAGTGGAGATGTTACCCAACCTGTATGAAATACAACTAAGGCAGTCAAGATTCAGCTTTCCACTCTTTATTAAATTATACAATCTAATTGTAATCATTATGATTACAATAAATAATTTCACACAATATACTAAATATTGTACTAAACATCATTAGTTCTAATATAAAAAAATGTTATCTGTAAATAAATTAAGCCATGTGAAAATTTTAATAATTTAACAAAAACCGCGCAAGTTTAGAAATTTGTCTTACCTGTATGAAATAAAACCAAGGCAGTTAAGATTCAGCTTTCCACTGAAATCTTGTCTATCCCGGCCGTTCATTTCATACCAGGTTTACGTTTGTAGATTCCCATCTCCATATTTGTAACTCGTTCGAAATTTGCAATAATTACTTTAAATTTTGATTTGAATTTTAATTACTATCATTCTGAACTTGAATACTTTTTAAACTTTTAATGCACTTTTAAAATAATTTCCAATCTTTTGCATAATCTTTAAATATTGTTTTCCGTAGTTAATTTATCCAAATATTTGACCTCTGGTCACTTCAATGTTATTGGTCGCTCCTTCCTCCTTACCAAATGCCTTTCCTAATAAACGATTCATTTCTTGGAACTGGCCAGGTTAAATTTCAACTTTTATTTGTTTACCTCTTAAACTGCTTCTATATGATCGCGCCCACGTGTGCTATCTCCGCCAAGTTAATTACGCTGAGCTGACCAGTACAAATTCATCCCTTATCTTCTTCTTATATCTTCTTATTTTTAGTGCAATTTTTGTTATGATATATATATATATATATATATATATATATATATATATATATATATATATATATATATATATATATATATATATATATATATATATATATATATATATATATATATATATATATATATATATATATATATATATATATATTCTCCATTTACAAAAAAATAATATTAATAATTCTGTTACAAGTGTATTATTTTTTCCTGTTTTCAGCAAAAAAGAGGAACCTGTCTCCTTGGTAAAGTCACTTAAACAAAGAAGCAGTCAGTCTATCCTGCTTTCGGCTGTATAATGATACAAACCACAGAATGTGTACACGTATTCATGCGGAAAGAATCGCCAACCGACTAAAATTTGGTAAACATCTAAGGAATATTTTAACTTTTGAGAAATGACAGAGTTGTTTTCGAGAATTCGCGTGCACAAAATCGGTAAGAAAAAAATCAAATGAATGTTACTTAATTGTCATCTTAACAACTTTTATTGCGTGGACCCTGCGGTCCACGCAGTAAATATGTAAGCGAAGTTACACAGGATGCCATGGGCATACGACAGAATACGCATGCGCGAGAATGCTGGAGAGTTCGCAATCGCATTATCTCGGGTCATTCCGTCAGAGGTCGGAAAAACAACTTAGCCAGTCGGAAACATTCACTAACCAGAGTTGTCTTCCGCTACGCTCACTACACCTCTGTCAACGCCCGTTGTACAAGATTCTTGTACAAATTTCAAACAGTGAAATGTTGAAGTTAAAATAGTAATTAATTATTGTAATTATTGATAAAAATGATAATTCATCATTTATTTCAAACCTATATTCCCTTAAAACGACATATTTTCAAAGTTTTAAGGTAACTATTTTGCGCAGTAAAAATTAAAATCTTATTTAAAAAATCCCTATAAGGTGTACCAAATTAAAATAAATATTGTTTTCCAATAAGAAATATAATTATAAACGACTATTAATACAATTTTTAATCATTAATAATTTTTCCAAGAATCTTGTAAAACAAACGTTGACAGAGGTGTATGTGGGAGCGTAGCGGGAACGACAACTCTGGATAGAGAATGAGTCGGAAAGGCCCTAGAATGTGCGATTAGGAGAGTTCGCCCCTTTGCTAAGACAGCTCACCCGGGAATTCGCCCTATTCGAGAATATACCTTGTTCATTGGCAAATTTCGCTTTTAAACCTGCATATCGTATTTATTTATTTATTGGCGCTCTTAGACATATACTTTTATATACAAACTTAAAATTATTTCTATAGCAGATGCATTTTAAAAGTAGGAAGAACTTGACTCTATCGGCATTTGTTTTGTGCATCAAGGCTCGCAAAAATAATTCGATATACAGCAATCCAATTATAGCGTGATACAGGCCTGTAGCAAGAGTTTTCCATATGGAGAAAAGGGGGGAGGGGGGCTGAAAAAAAATCTGCGTACTTGTGCTACACGTGTACCATCAGATACATTTTTCAAATTATAGATTTCTTCCGTATAAATCCAGAACAGATGTCAAGTTTTGTTTGTTTTTTTTTTTTTTTACAAATATCACGTGTTTTTGCCTTGATGTTACGATAATGGACGTATTTTTACAAAAAATTCAAACGGGAAGGGGGAGGGGCACACGCCCGGCGCGCCGGACCTGGGTCCTTTTTTGATCAATATAGCCCAATTTTTAAAAATGACAAAACTATATAGGCCAATCGGAGATAACATTTAATAATTTTGCTATGAAAGTACTGTCAGTCAAAGTAGGCAGATCATAATAGAAACTGTGATCAAACTTATATGAATATTCACTAAACCTAGAAATCGTTTTGAATTGACTGAATTTCGGTTAGAAACACATGCATGTGGTCTACGTATTGTAGTCCTTTTTTGAAGGACAGCAACTTGTTTTATATCCTTCAACAAATTATTTACAGGGAAAAAAGATATCAAAGAAAACGTATCAAATTTTGCGAGATATTTATGAGTCTTATTTTTCGAGCCCAGGCGATTTTTAAATCCTTTTAAGGAGACCGAGTCTAATCATTTCTGCCTTAGGGATTTTGATAATGTTTTGATAATTAATTTTTTACTGCTATATTTATTTTTTTAGGATTAAGAAATCGAATGTTTATTACCTTATTTCTTAGGGGACCATCTCAAATGTTGTAAAACTCTACTATTGGAACCTATGGGAATTTGTTGGAAAATCGCAAAATTATGACATTTTTCCTATATTTTTTGTACTTCTGCCCTAGGGATTTCTTTTTCATTCAAGTTAGTGAAAGTTAATGTAAAAAGTTACCAAATTGTGAAATTTCAGAAAAGTTGACCATCTCGATTGGTCTAGGTAGTAGTTACTAAGTTTATTTTTTTGAGCCAAATACCACTAAAATTGACATATTATGGAACAAATTCATATCTTTGCAGATGAAATATCGGCGCATACAATTTTATTCGGCAAAAATAGCAATTTTTAGATTGCTAGTATGTTTCTTGGGAAGTTATGTCATCAGTTTTTAGTATAATATTCATGGACGTCTTGAACATACAAGCAAGTCATTCGTTAGCATCATGCATTGCTTACAAAATCCGAATATGGTGACGTTGTTAGAGCCATTTCAAAGTTCTTTTTCCAATTATTGTCGTGAAAGAACATTTTCAGATCAACAGGAGTTACAAATAATGTTCATTTTGTATTAAAATTCAAATAATTTTCAAAGGTGTACTGTCACACAAATGACTGCATGAAATTAATAAGCTGCGCAATGTGATGCACACTCGAATTAGACTCGGCCTTGTAAAGGACGACAGGCCTCATTCGAAATTTCGTGCCACTGCGCAGGTTTTTGCGCATCTGCCTTGAATCAGATTGACGTAATTTGTATTGCTTAAAGTGAATGATATACATTTTTAATGTTTACAAAGAGTTTCATACCTTTACTCCCAATCAAAAATATTTTACACAATTCGATTTACATTCATTTGTTGATTCTGTAAATAAATGATTATTTTGCAACATTTGTCGTAAGTACATGGCGAGTAAACGAAAACGTGTCGTGATGTTGATGACTTTCCTGACTCGCCAGTAAGGCTGGCTTTGTTCATTAGAAGCTTAATTTTTCATTAAAAAATGAAGTGCAGCAAATACAAACAACGTCATAAAATACGGCCAAAAGTACGACCCCCTGTCTCCCATCATCGATACGATTCAAGAGTGGATTCTTGGCCGTGGCCTGTGTTCAAGTTGATGTTTCTGATGGAGACGATTAATATTTGTAAGGAAAGATCTTTTTCTGAATAATGTCTGTTACTTTTCCTTTTCGCTAAATGAACATAAAAGTGTTTGTAAATGAAGAAGAAAACAAGAGCCCGGAATGCATGCCAGGACCTTACAGCTGCCAAAGCTTGAAATTTCCTATGTGATATCAACACTATTCAACATTTCATTTGGAACAGGTAACCATATTTAGATTTTTTTGTTTTATGCTTAATGTTGCATTTATTTATTATGTTTTATTATTATTGTTGAATATATTTTTTAATGCATCTTTAGGTCTATGTAAAACTGTTAAAAGATTTTGGATGCAATTGCATTATGTTGTAAATGTTAAGCAAAATACCTTATAAGGGTAGCCGAGTTAATTTATAAGCATACTTAATTCTCTATAAAGAATATTCAACCAAGCTTAAATATAAAGGCATGCAGATAAACCTGGCTATTTACCTGCTTAGAGATGAATCAAGTAAAGTAAAAGCAGTGTTGAAACAGACTAATCTCTAATTATTTTTAAATATATGTATTCTGTGCTACCTTCATTCAATCAACAATAAAAATTTTCCTATATAGCAATAAAATTAAAGTAGCAAACTTCTTTTAAAGATTTGACATGTGTGTTGTTGGTAATTCCCCATTGTTACTAACATGTAATCATTAGAATCAGGTATGCTATCTTATATGTCATATATTTGAACCCTTGAATCATTTGTTTTAATGAAAAAGTTGTTGAATCATTAGTTGTATATCCATCATAATTGTTTCTTCCAAAAAAAAAATAATAATAAGTTGCCTTCATCTTTAACAGTACATACACTTGCGGCTTTAAAAAATTAACAACTCAAAACTGAATCACACTGATCATGCTATCTTATACAAATTCAAGATGCATGTAGATGTATGTAAATCACAATACTCAAATGTATTTTGCATTTCAAATTTAATGATAATTATTTTTTTTAAGATCAGAAAAATATCTATAGACTGAGATACTTGTACTGAGGAAATACCTGCCGTTGGAGAAAAAAAAACCAAGACATGTTTGTTTAGGTATGTTTTTGAAGTCATTTGAAATGAAAACTTCACTCATGACTTTTTCAAAATGAGGATAAATGTCAAAAGTCATTCTCCTATTCTTTGTTCACTGCTGATTAATCATATGCTTTATTTGGGTGTGAATATTAATTTTTACTTTGAGTCTCAGTTTATTCATATATTTTTTACGCACCCCGATCGATAGATCAGAGGCGTATATTGTTTTGTCTTGTCTGTTTATCTGTTTGTTTGTCTGTTGGTAACTTTAACCTTAGCCATAAATTTGGAATTTTAACAGATTCTGAGATAGAGACTTCATATTCGGTATGCATACTTCACGAATTAAGTTTTCAAATGACAGCAAGGTAAATGACCCTTTGACCTTGACTGTGACTCTTAAGCTAAAAATAGCTTTTCCAATCTTTGTTGCCTCGGGTGCGTTGTGTTTTTTTTTATTATTATCTTACGTTTGTAAAATAAATGCAAAAAATTTTGAACACTTGATATTGATTGATTAAATGTTATTTATTTATCTGAGTATCACATAGTTCTTTGTGTATTTCAGGTAGAAACAACAATATGCCGGTAGTTCAAATTGCTGCATCTATTGGAGCACCCATCGTCGTGAGGAATTTTTCTTGAATTTCCAGCATTTCCAAAAATGCACCGAATTGCAGGCATGTATTGATTGTTGTAGCTTAATTAACAAATGTTACAAGATTATTTAACCCTGGTGAGAAGTCACAAGATGCAGTGAATGATCCTAGGGAGCAACCAAAAGACCTCCACTTTTACAGCACCAGAGTATATGATAAGCCACTGGGCAAGTTTTTACAAAAGTGTCTTATGTAACAATATTGCAAGTTCATAGTGTTGTTCTACATGTCAACAGCATGAAATCATTTTTAGATATACAGATGTGATATAAAAAGGAACTCTAGTTAGTGTACGGTTAGTTTTACCCCTAGTGTATATATGTTGTTTCTTATAAAAAAAAGAACTAGTTCAAAAAGTCAGTGTTGTATTGGGTAACAGCTAATAGCTATTTCAAATGACTGAGTGAAATCATTATAAACAAACATGTATAAGTAAAATATGTTTGTATATTTTGATACTGAATGGTACTGTTTGATACTTCATATTAAATCTGTTATACCTGTCATCATTTTTTTCTGAAATGTAAAATACTTTATTAATAAAGTATTTTACCTGCGTGTGAAATTCTTGTACTATTACACATTATAGTAGCCTAGGTTCAGAGTAAAATAACACAGGTGCATTTTTGTCAAGTTTTTGTTTGTAAGGTTTAATAACCATCACATGTAGTTTTCTAAAAAGACACATGAATTCCCAATTGGAAAATTTGGCAAAAACATTCCGAGATTATAAGTTGATAGATATTTCAAGCTCACCCGAGCTGAATTGGAAAGAGAGGGGTTGTTAAGGTGGGACACAAAAGGGGATCAAAGTTTTACCTAGAAATATCAAGAAAAAATCTTTTTTTTCCCTCAAGAATAGAAAAGCAATGTTTAGTCATATTGATTTGGAGGCATCATAAGGTAGTAAAAGTTGTACTGGTTCAAATGAGGGCCCCAGGGGTAGGGCTGGACCATAATGTGTGAGAGGGTTTCAAATCAATAGATTAAAAAAACCATATCCTCAGTAACAGCGAAGCCACTTGTTATATTGATATGGAAGCATCACCAGGTTGTTTAAAATTCAAATGCTCTCCCCCCACACCCCACCCCTCCCTAATGTTAACTCTCAATACTGAAGTAATTTTTGGTTTTTTTTCTTTAGCCAGTGTGTAAAGGTGAGCAATGTGGCCCATGAGCCTTTTGTTTTTCTGAACTATTTTCCTGATGAATGCATTCGTATCCGACTATTTGATCATATACAGTAAAGCACCATATAATTAAAAAACACCTATCTTGAAACAGTCCTTTATACTTAAACTTTTACTATCTTTGCTTATTTTCAATTTAACAAACACTGTATCATGTACATGCATTTGATTTAATTACAGATATGCTAAGTAAACATTTACTTTTGAAATAATGATGCAGGCTCTCAGATATTGATTTGTTACACAGAGTCCCATTGGACGTGGGTCACAAAAATCGTACTTTGAGACAATCCCTAGAGTATTATACGCATATATTTCATAAAATCCTACTTTATCACCATCTATAGAGTTTTAAACAACTTTAAATTATTATTTTTTTAGTGTAACAGTAAATTGAAGAATAAGGAAATAAAACAACACATTTTATTTTGTCAAGATATTTTCAATGACAATTTTCCCCTAAAATATGCCATTAACCAGAGTCTGACACACCCCCTTTAATCATCACTTTTAAACTTTTATACCACAAACTCGCAATTTCCCATTACTTTCTATAGTAATCATCGATTTTCGTTGCTTTTTTGAAACGCTCCCTATTACAAATCTATGTCGATGACCATATATTTTTTTCGTCAATTTTAACTCACAATAAGTCACTTTACCTCATATCAAAATTTGAGTAAAATTTCTTTTGTAGAAATGAATTAGGTCCGTCGTCGTTAAGCTGGAAAGATATAGACTCAAATGAGCAATATCACTATCCTTTCTCTACCTTCACTGAAAATCTCTAGTAAATATCTTTATTCGTTTTGGAGTGATTGCCAGGACAAGCTGACCCTCTGAAAACCAGAAAATCTTCCATATCTCACGACTGGAAGTGACGTCGTACATATTAAAAATTTCCAATAAGATTCAGACCAATATCTATTACATCTGAAAGTTTTGTGAAAATCGACAAAGCCGTTTCCTAGAATTCGCGTGCACAAAATCGGTAAGAAAAAACAATAATAATAATAATAGAGAAATATAAAGCGAACGAAAACTAAAAGGTCTTCCGAGGAAACGAAAGACCTAAAAATAATAAGAAGAAGAAACAGAGTAAAAACAATATGTTCCCCAACGAAGTTGGGGAACATAATTACTAAACCCAATATAACTTCCGTTAGCCATATCATGGTTGCAAGAAACCTATCCTGCCTGCAAATATGCAAAAAACGATGTCTATACAAGGGCCGTTCAAAAATTACGCGGACTGTGCTATTATTTACTCTTACAGACGTCATATAGCTATAAAATTTCACAAAAATATGTATCTTAAAGATTCCAATAAATTTTGGGCAAAATTCCTGTATTTAAAAAAAAAATTCTGCTAAAATTATCGGTATGTTGATATCGTTGATGAAGAGGTACGGCGCACGACAAAAAAAATTGAAGCAAAAGCATGCGGATTCATTTTCAGCAATTTTCTCAAATATACCTTTAAAGTGTTCTGTTATTATGTATTTAGATTTCGGACGTAATATTTGAAGCACCAACAGAAATATAGTGATTATTCTCTGATGTGATTCCCGTGAAAACGACAGTGAAAATGACGTCTAGCGAAATGACGGCGCACCACACTTTTGTTAAAATATGTGTAATGCTGGAGATATCGGCAGCATAGATCCAAAATATGCATAATAAAACATGTAGTAAACTAGGCTACTCGTGACATTCGCCCACAAATAGCAAATTGAAATTTTAGACAGTTAGACCTCTGTAAAAAAGCTATACGGGAGGACGGTAAGAAGATTATAGACGAAAAGTTAACTTTATTTGGACTATAGAGAACGTGATTGAGAGTCACCAATATCACACTATATCTCATAAGTAGTTTTTGGTTTTAAAACAAAACAAAAGAATATTCTTTACGTGTTTAATAGATTTTAAGCTTGACAAGAAATGGTGTTTTGATGTTGAGTAGATAAGGTAACTCAAACAATACAGGTACTCAAGGGAAAATGTTTAGAAAATGAAAGCTCAATCACATATTTTTTATAATGCTTGTGACGTCGAAGATTTTGCTGCGCCGTGACTTAAAGGTTTGTCCTGAAAAATCACTCAAAATTGATACCAATTTACAACATTTTGATATGAAATTTTGAAGACCATATATGATTGCGCCCATGGGAAAAGGGCCCTTATGGCAATTTTTATACATTTTGAGTTTATCATGGATTTTGATAGAGTAAGGTTAGAAGTTGCCAAATATGAATTTTCATGGTTCTATGTCTACTCTAAGAAGGTTTTTTCTTCATTTTTATCCAAAATGCTTTAACAGGTTCATTATGACGTCATGTTTCTCAACAACGTCAAACGTTTTCCGAGTGAAAGTAAAATGATTTTCTTCTGCAATTTTACAACGGTAATTAATAGTTGTATAATAATTAATATTTACCAATACATATCATTTTTATCACATTGTCTCTTTTAATTACATGTATTAATAATTATTTCTTAGTTATGGATGTATATAATTTATTATGAATTCATCAGCGGTGTATAGAATTATGAGTGACTGCTTGTTTTACATTTCGCTTTTCTCTGACAAGACCTGAACAGCGGGCGACATCTATTCAGTTTTTTAATTAAACAATTATTTTCTCAAACAAAATATTCACTAGTAATCCATGCAAGAGTCATTTGATAAGCCTGCACAATTCATTAGAAAATTATTTAAATTTAAACATTGCTCTCATAGGTCAATATGTAACTTTTTTTGCCTGAATTCAGAATAAAACTCTATATCTCAAGTTATCGTATATGTGAAAATTAATTTTTCAAAATTTTTATCTGGAACAACAAACGCTATACCTAAATGCTCCTGCAAAGTGAAATTTATTTGATCGTTCTTTTTTTCTAAATTTTATGTAGAGATAAAGAAACTGTGAAGTTTGATACAATGTAAAAACGATATACAATAGACAGTAAATACATAGGAAATTCGGTCGATTTTAAGCTGGTCTGTCTGCATAGGGTCAAAAATGACACAGTTGTTTGAAAAATATAAAGGATGCACGAAATATATTTCAGAGTATCAGTAAATATTTTAATACTTGCTAATCAGAAAATGAAAATTTTACAAGCAAATGAATGAATTATAATATGCACACGTTTACACAATAGATAGACCCAGGATTAATATTAGTAGGACTATTTGTGTGTTGGTTGAGGGGGGGGGGGTAGGGTAACAATTAATCTAAACAGCAGAAACTTACAATTCTTGAGAACACGAGTTAAAATCAATAAAATATTTTTTTTTTACTTCCTTAGTTTTAGGTGCGCAGGAAAGGTGTCTCTCCTACAACCAATGCCAGTAACCCTACACTTGCAAATTCCCTTTTTTATGTAGGTTTGAAATAATATTGCATAATACCGGGTATTCTTAAGGAATCACTGACTAGTTAGGAGAGTATGCCAGGGCATCAACAATAGTGGGAAACATGGGATAATTTGCATGACGGGCGAGGCCAGTTATGCTATAATTATCCCATGAGTCCCACTGTGATTCGATCCTTATATTTTTATTTCATTGTGAAATAAAATGGAAGACTTAAACTTTAAAAATGTAGACATAGACTTAAATTACACAAGGACTTCCATGCCAATTTCAATAGTTCTCGCCCAATGACGTTAAACACCTAGGCAGCAGCATGAGATTTACATGCACATTTTGCCTCCTTAGCGTCAGACACAGAGACAGATGCACATTAGATTTGCATGCATTTAGGCCTCCTTAGCTCCTGACCTATCGACCTGCCTAATTTACATTCCGGCAGAATAATCAAGAAACTCCGAAAACTTTCAAAGAGTTATCGCAGAGAAAAAAGTAGAAATCGAATTATTTCATTTTATATTACATATATAGTAGCTTTAATTCTGAGCATTGCCATTTTTAAAATCGCCTAAATCCAGCCTGGAACTGAATTGCTATAAATTCAGACTTGTTTATCATGTACCCGTATATAATGACATCCTAGATTAACAAAATTTGGTTATTTTTTTTCAGTTTGGTGGTTTTAGAAGCATACCAATAGAATTGGATTTTAAGAAACCAGTTGCATAATTTTTTAAAAAGAATTTTGAACAAAATTGGTTCGTCATTTTTTGTCATTAATATAAAAAAAATATCCAGTAGACAAATTATTAGCTACTTGTATCTCCTGTAATTTTTTTTTTTTGAATCATGCATTTTAATGTATAGATTTTGTTTGGGTATGGGTGGGTTAAAATTTAATATTATGTAATTGTTCGTGCTTAAATATACAATCAGTTGAATATGACTTTTTTGTAAAATATATTTCCTTACAATTGTCTGTGAACAGGCTGAGTTTGAAATGTCAGATATTTGTAGTGATTTAAGCATCTTAGAAAATTCCTCATATTCTTTTATGACTTAATTAAAAAAAATTCCTTTTCATTTGAATCATTTTGTTTTCTACTTTTATTTTTTGAAGTGAATTTTACAAAATATGAATCCCATTCTGTTCCCGTTTTAGAAGCTTTGATATTGTTAGCCTTGTAAATCCTTACATGTTACGGAAATACAAAAGGACACCCTGATCCCCTGCACTGCGGCCAAAATAAAACAAAAATCAAGCATGTTGTTGCGGTTTTATGTCGTGTATTTTCAGTATTGAATTTTATTTTATGTCAGCGTTTACATGAAGAAATAAAATGTATAAGGATTTTTTTTTGTCAATCAAAACAAACAATATCATAATATGTGCTTATACATGTATAATGATATGCAATGAGATTATAAGTCCAGTGATGAAATGGTTTTTTTACATGATAATTGATCTGTTAAGAGACATTCAATGCTGATCGATCGTTTGTGAAGACAAATTTCTTCATGGTTTCAGGGATTAATTTAAATGCAGATAATTCTTAAAACATTTGAACTCTTTTTAAAAAAATACACCACGTAAGTACCAAAGAGTTACATGTATATTTAAATTTGGAGATCTTGAAAATAAATAGCCATACATTTAGTTTAAATAACAAAAAAAATTCTTCATTTTAGAGTTTTTAATTATTTTGTTTGTTTTGAAAACTTATCTTTTTCAATAGAGTTTCACCTTCTCAATATAAGATAAATAGATTCAATATAAATATCTTTATCTAATCCCTCCATCTTCTCTCTCTCTCTCTCTCTTGCCCCCTCTCTCTCATCAGATTTACTTGAACACCTCTATTCAATTAAATTAGAATATTTATAGCACTCTTTTTATTTGGATGTTTTTGCATGTTTTAATTTCTCTAAAGTGAAGTGTACTATAGTGCGACAAGAAAATTATTAAAACAACATTATTAAAGTTTTATTTATTTAATCATAATTTATGATACGGTAGATACTTTAAATGTATATTATTTTTTTTAAAAATGAAATTCAGTATTAAATCATTTCATGTCAAAAAAAGCTTTGGATGAGAGATTTAAAAAAAAAACCTTTGAAAGTACGTTTGTTTATTTAATAGTTACTGTTTTTTCTTTTTGTTTCTTTTCTACATTTACGGAACCTTGTTCCCAAAGTTCAACAATATTTTTTATTTAAAAAAAATCATAATTATGCTGACAGTTAAAAGTGTTTTTATTTGGTCAAAAGATCTCTTTTATGATCCGGGAGAAAATGCAAACTCATACCAATGAAAGTCCCTCTCTGGTACCCCTGTTATATCGATTGTTGGCATCAGAGTTATCTCTCCTATTTTTTATTTATAGAAAATACAAACATCTTTACTGTCGTTCTTACACATTTTTGTGTGATTTGTAAAGACATAGAAGATGTATGTTTAGTTTCAACATTAGTACAAACAATTTAACAAAAGTTTAAGTAGTATGCACAGATGGATCATTGTTGATCATAGACGCGATCGCGGCGATGTTCAAGAGTAGCGGAGCGGATCTCGAAAAAGGAAGACAATCTTCCTTTGCAATATTTTAACAATATACCCCTGTCTAACATGCATCCTAAATCTGATATAAATATGTAAATAAGATTTATCTATCTAGAGTATACAGGTTGATTATTCTATCAGAAAAGCACCTTGTCGACAGCTTCTCATCTTTGGCGAACGCTATATATAGCGAAGATGTCAGACAGTCATGTAGGAAAACTACGTTAAATGATGTTAGAGAAGTATAATAGATATGTTTTTTTTTAGGAAACCAGTTCTTACTATTGTCATTTATATATATTAAAATCAGTGAATTGCGAGATTCAGATATTGTTTAAATTAAATTAAAAATGTAAATAAATTCCACATGTCGGAAACAGCAATAAAAACTCTGGATGCGTCAAACCTCAAAACACGTGGTTAAAAAAATTCTGCGTCGAAGTTCACCGTCAGTCTGCAACGTCACATCTTTATGACGTTATTTCTCTGTTCTAGCAAAAATGCCATAAGGCCCTTTTGTCATGGGCGCAATCATATGTAAAGATTCTTTTATATTGTTTGTGAAATTTTGCCCGATTATGTCGTCAAATATATCTTCTGTGCAACAAGTCTGCGTAATTTTTGAACGGCCCTCGTAATTCTAACGCATTGTTTGGCATTACAAACTGTGATCACAAACTTGTCATCATCAATATGTTTTTGACCTTTTATCACTTTTCCTACGTGATCCCATTCATGATGAGTAGTTTAGACAAGCGATTTTAGTGCATAGTAACAAAAATACTCATTTGAACAATTTTCTGACTTTCGACCACATAGTCTAAAAAATGTTGCATTCATGTATTATGTTCTCATGCGTTTCTTTTTTTCCTTTCGATATTAATAAATTAACGCCGAATTGTGATATACATGTAAAGAATTTATTCCAGTGCAAGCGGTGGAAGGTACAAGACGTGTGTGATTATACAGCGTGACGTGTAAGTTAGCCAATAAAAAATATAAAGGCAGCTTACAGAGGAGTTTATCAGTATATGATAGAAGTAAGGTTCTACATGGAAAACAATAAAAAGGCTGTTGTGTTTTAGAAAAGCAAGTCACTCAGAGACTCAGTGGCTAATCAGTAAGGGAGGTTAGCCACCTGTAATCCTGTCTTTTTGACTTGTCTGGCAAACAGATTGTTATGTGAAATATGTCTGTCTGATTGATTGATTGATTGATTGATTGATTGTGTATTGTTTAACGTCCCCCTTGAGAATTTTTCACTCATATGGAGACGTCACCATATGCCGGTGAAGGGCTTCAAATTTTGAGATTTACTCGGCACTCAGGGCCATTTAGCAGTGAGGGATCTTTATCGTGCCAACGCCTGCCGCTGACACGAGGCCTCAGTTTTTAAGGTCTTATCCCAAGGACCCGCAACTTTCACTTCAAAGTGCCGAGCGCATGGCGAAGGAACATCTGTTACCCATTTTATCGACTGGGTCACTCGCGGCCGAGATACGAACTCACGACCTCTCGATCATGGAGCGAACGGAAATCATCCTCTAAAAACCTGGAATCAATAACGTACAACCCACATTGCAATAAAATTCCGCTCGACACGTTGCATAAACATAAAATTTTCTTTCACTTTGTTTCAATGACCTATCTTTTACGTGTTAATGTGGTTTTAGTTAGACAATCACACGATCTTCACGCTCAGAAGGTGAAGTGACATTATTTTTGGAACACTCCTCCTGTATTACGTGTATCTATTTAACATATACTGTTGGCTAGAGATTAAGATATGAGGGGTTTTTGAAAGAGATATGGTGACATCAAAAGATTTTTTTCCGAATTTAAAACATGGTAAACAAAAGCAGTCCCTTTCAGATAACAATGATATAAATTCGGCATCAAAGAAAATTTACTTGCAGAGTTATCTAATCTAGGATGGAAATGTAAAAGGATGCATGTATGATATAACAAATGGAAACTTAATACATATTATCGCCTAAATGACGCCCTTTCCTCTCAAATTACGGGAAATTTTAACTGGAAAATTTTTTATGACTCAGCAGTCACGCAATTATTTGTAATCCAAGGAAAATCCTGTGTATTTCAGCTTTTATTGATATATGAATTTACGTATATCTCTCAAATATTCTCATCTTAACATTTATTCAGTTAATCACGATTTTTTTCTGCGAAGAACTGCTTTAAAGAGGGTAAGTCAAATTCAATTTTAACATGTATTTCAAATATTTGACTTCTATCTTTAACATGAAGGCAAATCCATCTTGCTCAATGCATGTATCACCCCCATTTTTTGTCTTGTTTCAAACAATTGCGTCATGCATAAAAGGCAATATCATAAAAATTCTTCGTGTAGAAATGTTGAAATCCATGTTTAAAAAAATAAATTATCTTTCTGTTTTATTATAGAAAAAAGTTTACCTTTGTGATAAAATATACGAAAAATAAAACATAATTTCTTAATTTTCATACTCTTTTGTCACAAATATCTACCTTCCCGCAGTAAGACAAAGATAAGTAATCACTGACGAACACCTGAATATTAACTATTTTGCGGAAGCAAGTATTCTACTTTGATTAGTATTAACTTACAATGATATAATCTTTTCATCTTGATTCCGATCGTTCTGAACATGACCCCTTTTCTCCGTCATCAACCAATTCTTATAGTGCAATTTAATACTAATAGTACAATCACATGATTGAGGTACCGTGTAATGAACGTCAACTTCAACGTTTTAGTAGAGAAACATCGTCATCTTACGAACGAATAACCAAAAACGAGGATCAGTCATAGATTAAATCCCCACACGATACCTCAAAGCTACGCCTTGCCGTGACGCTAAAATAAATTTCAATGGACATTTAAACGAGCAAAGGGGTTCGAGAAGGGAAATGAAAGGAAAAACTAAAAAAAAATGTAATTCTGTGGCATGAAATAAACTAATAAAATAATAGTATGTGCAGATCTAGTAGGGGT